>JANJGN010000005.1:62884682-62930378 GCA_026770705.1 Isurus oxyrinchus
CCACGCTCTCTCTTTCTCTCCCCTTCCCTCCCCACACACTCTCCCTCTCCCTCCGCTCCCCTCCCACGATCTATCCCTTTCTCTCCCCCTCCCATCCTATGCACGTGTCCTCTCTCTCCCCTCACCTTCCATGCTCTCTCCCTCTCTCTCCACTCCCCTCCCATGCACAATCCCTCTCTCTCCCATCTCCTCAGACACAATCTCCCGCTGTCTCCCCTCCCCTCTCTTGCTCTCTCACTCTCACTGTGCTCCACTCCTACGCACTCACCCTTTCTCTCCCCTCTCCTCTGACGCACTCTCCTGCTCTCTGCCCTCCTCTCCCACGGAATCTCCCTCTCTCTCCATCCACTCCCACGCACTCTTCCTCCCTCTCCGCACCCCTCCCACGCTCTGTCCCCATGTCTCCACTCTCCTCTGACGCACTCACCCGCTCTCTGCCCTCCTCTCCCATGCACTCTCCCTCTCTCTCCCCTCCCCTCCCATGCATTCTCTCTCCCTCTCCCCTCCCCTCCCATGCTTTCTCCCTCTCTCTCCCCTCCCCTCCCAGGCACTCTCACTCTCTCACCCCTCCCTTCCCATGCTCTCTCCCTCTCTCTCCTCCAATACACTCTAACTCTCTCTCTCCTCCCCCCAACGCACTCTCCCTCTGTCTCCCCACCCCTCCGCTCCCACACATTCTCCCTCTCTTTCCCCCTCCCCTGCGCTCCCACACACTCTCCCTCCCTCTTGCCCCTCCACACCATCCCAGGCACTCTCCCTCTCTCTCCCCTTCCCTCTCATGCACTGTCCCTCTCTCTCCCCTCCCCTCCCATGCACTGTCCCTCTCTCTCCCCTCCCCTCCCATGCACTCTCCCTCTCTCCCCCCACCCCTCCCATGCTCTCTTCCTCTCTCTCCACTCCCCTCCCCTCTGACGCACTCTCCCTCTCTCTCCCCTCCCCTCCCATCCCACGCACTCTGCTTCTCTCTCCACTCCCCACCCACACACTCTCCCTCTCTCTCTGCTCCCCTTCCATGTTAACTCCCTTTCTCATCCCCTCCCCTCCTACGCACTCTTCCGGTCTCACCGCTCCCCTCCCACGCTCTCTCTCTCTCTCCCCTTCCCTCCCACACACTCTCCCTCTCCCTCCTCTCCCCTCCCACGATCTCTCCCTTTCTCTCCCCTCCCATCCTATGCACGTTTACTCTCTCTCCCCTCACCTTCCATCCTCTCTCACTCTCTCTCCACTCCCCTCCTATGCACAATCCCTCTCTCCCATCTCCTCCGACGCAATCTCCCGCTGTCTCCCCTCCCCTCCCTTGCTCTCTCGCTCTCACTATGCTCCACTCCTACGCACTCACCCTTTCTCTCCCCTCTCCTCTGACGCACTCTCCCGCTCTCTGCCCTCCTCTCCCACGTACTCTCCCTCTTTCTCCATCCACTCTTCTTCCCTCTCCGCACCCCTCCCACACTCTCTCCCCATGTCTCCCCTCTCCTCTGACGCACTCACCCGCTCTCTGCCCTCCTCTCCCATGCACTCTTCCTCTCTCTCCCCTCCCCTCCCATGCACTCTCCCTCTCTCTGCCCTCCCCTCCCATGCTTTCTCTCTCCCTCTCCCCTCCCCTCCCATGCTTTCTCCCTCTCTCCCCTCCCTTCCCACGCTCTCTCCCTCTCTTACCTCTCTCCTCCGATGCACTCTAACTCTCTCTCTCCTCCCCACCACGCACTCTCCCTTTGTCTCCCCACCCCTCTGCTCCCACACATTCTCCCTCTCTTTCCCCCTCCCCTGCGCTCCCACACACTCTCCCTCCCTCTCGCCCCTCCACACCATTCCAGGCACTCTCCCTCTCTCTCCCCTTCCCTCCCATGCACTGTCCCTCTCTCTCCCCTCCCCCCCATGCACTCTTCCTCTCTCTCCCCACCCCTCCCACGCTCTCTCCCTCTCTCTCCACTCCCCTCCCCTCTGATGCACTCTCCCTCTCTCTCCACTCCCAACCCCTCCCACGCAATCTCCCTCCCTCACCCATCCCCTCAAACACAATCTCCCTCTCTCTCCCTACCCCTCCCCTCCCACGCACTCTCCCTCTCTCTCCCCTCCCACGCACTATCCCTCTATCTCCCCATCTCTCCCATGCACTCTCATTCTCTCACCCCTCCACCCATTCCCACGCACTCTCCCTCTCTCTCCCCATCCCTCACCTCCCACGTACTCTTGCTCTCTGTCCCCTCCCCTCCCCTACCACACACAATCCCTCTCTCTTCCCCCAACCCTTCTCACCCGCTCACCCTCTTGCTTTACTCCCCTCCCACACAGTCTCCCTCTCTCTCCCCTCCAATCCCACACACTCTCCATCTTTCTCCCCTCACCTTCCCTCAGCTCCCCTCTCACGCACTCTCCCTGTCCATCCCCTCCTCTCCCCTCCCAAACATTCTCCCTCTCTCGCCCCTCCCATGCACTCTCCCTCTCTCTCCCCTCCCCTCGCCACCCATGCACTCTTCCTCTCTCTCCCCACCACTCCCATCTCATGCACTCTCCTTCTCTCTCCTTCCCCTCCCTTGCACTCTCCCTATCCATCTCCTACCCTCCCATGCACTTTACCTCTCTCTCCCCTCTCCTCCCATGGACTCCCTCTCTCTCTCCCCTCCTCTCCCACGCACCCTCTCTGTCCCCTTCTGTTGCAAGTGCTCCCCTCGCTCACCCCCTCTCCTCCCAAGCACTCTCCCACTCTCTAACCTCCCCACCCATGCAAACTCACTCTCTCTCCCCTCTCCTCCCTTCCCATGCACTCTCCCTCTCTCTCCCATCCCCTCCCACGCAAACACCTCTCTCTCCCCTCCCCTCCCATCCCACGCACTCTCTCCACTCCCCTCCCCCCGCACTTACCCTCTCTCTCCCCACTTTCCGAAACACATTCCCCCATTCATCCCTCCCACGCACTCTCCCCCTCTCTCCCATCCCCTCCCACGCACACCCGTCTCTCTTCCCTCCACTCCCACACACTCTCCCTCTCTCCTCCCCTCCCATCCCATGCACTCTGCCTCTCTCTCCACTCCCCTCCCACGCACTCACTCTCTATCTCCCCACCTTTCCCAATCACTTTCCTTCTCTCTCCCCTCCGCTCCCACACACTCTCCCTCTCCACCTCTTACCCTTCCATGCACTTTACTTCTCTCTCGCCTCCCCTCCCTCGCAGTCTCCTTCTCTCTCCCCTCCCCTCCAATGCATTTTCCCTCTCTCTCCCCTCCTTTCCCACGCACCATCTCTCTCCCCTTCCCTCGCACGTACTCTCGCTCTCTCTCACCTCTCCTCCCACGCTCTCTCCCCCTCTCTCCCCTCTCCTCCCACGCACTCTCCCACTCTCTCGCCTTCCCTCCCACCCTCTCTCCCTCTCTCTCCGCTCCCCTTCCACGCACTCTCCCTCTCTCTCCCCTCCATTCCCACACACAAAACCTCTCTCTCCCCTTCCCTCGCATGCACTCTCCCTCTCTCTCCGCTCCCCTTCCACGCTCTCCCTCTCTCACCCCTCTCCTCTGACGCACTCTCCCCGCTCTCTGCCCTCCTCTCCCACACACTCACCCTCTCTCTCCCCTCCCCTCCCATGCTCTCCCCCTCTCTTTCCCCTCCCCTCCCAAGCACTCTCACTCTCACCCCCCTCCCATGCTCTCTCCCACTCTCTCCCCTCTCCTCCGATGCACTCTCACTCTCTCTCCCATCCCCCCATGCACTCTCCCTCTGTCTCCCCACCCCTCCACCCCCATGCACTCTCCCTCTCTCACCCCCTCCCCTGCACTCCCACGCACTCTCCCTCCCTCTCCCCACCCCTCTCGTCCCATGTGCTCTCCCTCTTTCTCTCCTCCACTGCCCACCCATGCACTCTCCCTCCCTCTCCCCACCCCTCCTCTCCCACGCACTCTCGCTCTCTCTTCCTCTCACTCCCCCCCCTCCCAAGCACTCTCCCTCTCTCTCCCCTCCACTCCCATGCACTCTCCCTATCACTCCCCTCCACTCTCCCTATCACTCCCCTCCCAGGCACTCTCCCTCTCTCTCACCTCTCCTCTGATGGACTCTCCTATTCTCTCCCCACCCCTCCCCTCAGTGCACACTCTCCCGCTCTCTCCCCTCCCCTCGCACTCTCTCCCTCTCTCTCCGCTCCCCTTCCATGCACTCTCGCTATCTCTCTCCTCCATTCTCATGCACAATCCTTCTCTCTCCCCTTCCCTCGCATGCGCTCTCCCTCTCTCTCCCCACCCCTCCCACGCAGTCTCTCTCTCTCCGCACCCCTCACACGCACTCTCCCTCTCACTCGCCTCCCCTCCCAAGCACTCTCCCTCTCTCTCCCCTCCCCTCCCATGCACTCTCTCTCTCTCTCCGCTCTACTCCCACGCTCTCTCCCTCTCTCTCTCCTCTCCTCTAATGCACTCACCCGCTCTCTCCCCCTCACTTCACACGCACTCTCCCTCTCTCTCCCCTCCCCTCCCACGCACTCTCCCTCTCTCTCCCCTCTCCTCCCCTCCCATGCACTCTCCCTCTCTCTCCCATTTCCTCCCATGCACACCCCTCTCTCTCCCCTCCCATCCCATCCCATGCACTCTACCACTCTCTCACCTCCCCTCCCACGCACTCTCCCTCTCACTCCCCTCCCCTCCCAAGCACTCTCCCTCTCTCTCCACGCCCCTATCAGGCATTCCCCCTCTCTCTCCCCTCTCCTCCCACTCTCTCCCTCTCTCTCCGCTCCCCTTCCACGCATTCTCGCTATCTCTCTCCTCCGATCCCATGCACAATCCTTCTCTCTCCCCCTTCCCTCGCACGCACGCTCCCTCTCTCTCCCCTCCCACGCACTCTCCCTCTCTCTCCCCGCCCCTCCCACGCAGTCTCCCTCTCTCCACACCCCTCACACGCACTCTCCCTCTCTCTCCCCTCCCCTCCCAAGCACTCTCCCTCTCTATCCCCTCCCCTCCCATGCCCTCTCCCTCTCTCTCCACTCCACTCCCACGCTCTCTCCCTCTCTCTCCCCTCTCCTCTAACGCACTCACCCAGTCTCTCCCCTCACTTCCCACGCACTCTCCCTCTCTCTCCACTCCCCTCCCACGCACTCTCCCGCTCTCTCCCCTCTCCGCCCCTCCCATGCACTCTCCCTCTCTCTCCCATTCCCTCCCACGCACGCCCCTCTCTCTCCCCTCTCCTCCCCTCCCACCTACTCACCCTCTCTCTCCCCTCCTTTCCCAAACACTTTCCCACTCTCTCCCCTCCCATGTACTCTTCCTCTCTCTCCCATCCCCTGTCACGCACACCCCTCTATCTCCCCTCCATTCCCACGCACTCTCCCTCTCTCTCCCCTCCTCTCCCTCGCATTCTCCCTCTCCCTCCCCTCCTCTCCCACCCACCCTCACCCACCCCTTCCCTCGCACATACTCTCCCTCTCTTTCTCCTCTCCTCCCACAGACTCTCCCATTCTCTCCCCACCCCGCCTCTCAGTGCGCACTCTCCCTCTCTCTCCCCTCCCCTCCAACACTCTCTCCCTCTCTCTCCCCTCCCCTCCAACACTCTCTCCCTCTCTCTCCCCTCCCCTCCCACGCTCTCATTTTCTCTCTCCCCTCCGTTCCCACACACAATCCCTCTCTCACCCCTTCCCTCGCACGCACTCTCCCTCTGTCTCCCCTTCCCTCCCATGCACTCATCCTCTCTACACTCCCCTTTCCTCTGACGCACTATCCGGCTCTATTCCCTCCGCTCCCAGGCATTCTCCCTCTCTCTCCCCTCCCCTCCCACGCACTCTCCCTCTCTCTCCCCTCCCCTCCCACACAGTCTCCCTCTCCCTCCGCTCCCCTCACACGCACTGTCCCTCTCTCTCCCCTCCCATCCCAAGCACTCTCCCTCTCTCTCCGCTCCACTCCCATGCTCTCTCCCTCTCTCTCTCCTCCCACGCACTCTCCCTCTCTCTCCCCTCTCCTCCACTCCCATGCACTCACTCTCTCTCTCCCATTCCCTCCCAAGCAAGCCCCTCTCTCTCCACTCCCCTCCCACCCACTCACCCTCTCTCTTCCCACCTTTCCCAAACACTTTCCCACTCTCTCCCCTCCCATGCACTCTCCCACTCTCTCCCATCCCCTCCCACGCACACCCCTCTCTCTCCCCTCCACTCCCAAGCACTCTCCCTCTCTCTCCCCTCCACTCCCATCCCATGCACTCTCCCTCTCTCTCCCCCCCTCCCTTGCATTCTCCCTCTCTCTCCGCTCCCTTTCCACGCACTCTCCCTACCTCTCTCCTCCGTTCCCATGCACAATCCCTCTCTCTCCCATTCCCTCGCACATACTCTTGCTCTCTCTCCCCTCCCCTCCCACACACTCCTCCTCTCTAAACTCCCCTCTCCTCTGACGCACTCTCCCGATCTCTGCCCTCCCCTCCCATGCACTCTCCGTTTCTCTCCCCTCCCCTCCCACGCACTCTCCCTCTATTTCCCCTCCCTTCCCATGGAGTCTCCCTCTCTCTCCGGTCCCCTCACACGCTCTCTCTCTCTTTCTCCCCTTCCCTCCCACACACTCTCCCACTCTTTCCCTTCCCCTCCCACGCACTCTTTCTCTCACTTCCACCCCTCCCCGCACACTCTCTCTCTTCCCTCCCAAACTCTCGGTCTCTGTCACCTCCCCTCACACACTCGCTCTCTCCCCTCCCCTCACACACTCTCTCACTTTCTCACCTCCCCTCACACTCTCTCCCTCTCTCTCCCCCTTCCACTCATACTCTCTCGCTCTACCTCTCCTCCTCTCACACTCTGTCTCTCCCTCTATACCGTCCGCTCACACTCTCCCACTCCCTCTCCCTCTCCCTCCTCACCTCACACCCTCCCTCTCACTATACCTCTGTCCCCTAAACTCACAATCTCCCTCTCCCTCTGTCCCCTCCCCTCAGACTCTCCCATCATTCTTTCCCCTCCCCCAACATTCTCCCACTCTCTCCCCTCCCCTCCCACGCTCTCTCCTTCTCTCTCCCCTCCGTTCCCACACACAATCCCTCTCTCTCCCCTTCCCTCGCATGCACTCTCCCTCTGTCTCCCCTCCCCTCCCATGCACTCTTCCTCTCTACACTCCCCTTTCCTCTGATGCACTATCCGGCTCTCTCCCCTCCGCTCCCAGGCATTCTCCCTCTCTCTCCCCTTCCACGCACTCTCCCTCTCTCTCCCTTCCCCTCCCACGCAGTCCCCCTCTCTCTCCACTCCCCTCACATGCACTCTCACTCTCTCTCCCCTCCCCTCCCAAGCACTCTCCCTCTCTCTCCACTCCACTCCCACGCTCTCTCCCTCTCTCTCCCCTCCCATGCTCTCTCCCTCTCTCTCCCCTCCAGTCCCACGCAGTCTCCCTCTCTCTCCGCTCCACTCCCATGCTCTCTCCCTCTCTCTCCTCTCCCCTCCCATGCACTCTTCCTCTCTCTCCCCTCTCCTCCCCTCCCATGCACTCTCCTTCTCTCTCCCATTCCCTCCCACACACGCCCCTCTCTCTCCCCTCCCCTCCCATCCCACGCACTCTGCCTCTCTCCACTCCCCTCCCACCCACTCACCCTCTCTCTCCCCACCTTTCCCAAACACTTTCCCACTCTTTCCCCTCCCAAGCACTCTCCCTCTCTCTCCCCTCCATTCCCATCCCAGACACTCCCCCTCTCTCTCCCCTCCCCCCTCACATTCTCCCTTCCCTCCCCTCCCCTCCCACACACCCTCTCCCTCCGCTTCCCTCGCACATACTCTCCCTCTCTCTCCCCTCTCCTCCCACGGACTCTCCCGTTCTCTCCCCACCCCTCCCCTCAATGCGCACTATCCCTCTCTCTCCCCTCCCCTCCCACACTCTCTCCCTCTCTCTCCGCCCCCTTTCCAAGCACTCTCCCTATCTCTCTCCTCCATTCCCATGCACAATCCCTCTCTCTCCCCTCCCCTCCCACGCACTCTTCCTCTCTAAACTCCCCTCTCCTCTGACGCACTCTCCCGCTCTCTGCCCTCCCCTCCCATGCACTCTCCGTCTCTCTCTCCCCTCCCAGGCACTCTCCCGCTCTCTCCCCTCCCCTCCCATGCACTCTCCCTATCTCTCCCATTCCCTCCCAAGCACAATCCCTCTAACTCCCATCTCCTCCGACGCACTCTCGCGCTCTCTCCCTTCCCCTCTAATGCAGTCACCCTCTTTCTCCCATTCCTTCCCACACATGACTATCTCTCTCCCCTCTCCTCCCATCCGATGCACTCTGCCTCTCTCTCCACTCCCCTCCCACACACTCACCCTCTCTCTCCCCACCTTTCCCAAACAATCTCCCTCTCTCTCCCCTCTCACGCACTCTCCCACTCTCTCCCATCTCCTCCCACGCACACCCCTCTTTCTCCCCTCCACTCCCATGCACTCGCCCTCTCTCTCCTCTCCCTTCCCATCCCAAGCACTCTCCTTCTCTCTCCCCTCTCCTCCCATGCAGTCTCCCTATCCATCTTTTACCATCCCATGCACTTTACCTCTCTCTCCCCTGCCCTCCCATGGACTCTCCCTCTCTGTCCCCTCCTCTCCCACGCACGCTCTCTCTCCCTTTCCCTCGCAAATAATAACCCCTCTCTTGCCCCTTTCCTCCTACGCACTCTCTTGCTCTCTCCCCTCTCCACCCACGCACACTCCCTCTCTCTCCCAACCCCTCCCACGCACACCCCTCTCTTTCCCCTCCCCTCCCATCCCACGCACTCTGCCTCTCTCTCCACTCCCCTCCCACGCACTCACCCTCTCTCACCCCACCCTTCCCAAACACTTTCCCTCTCTCTCCCCTCCCACGCACTTTCCCACTCTCTCCCATCCCCTCCCACGCACACCCCTCTCACTCCCCTCCTCTCCCACACATTCTCCCTCTCTCTCCACTCCCCTCCCATGCCACGGACTCTGCCTGTCTCTCCACTCCCCTCCCACGCACTCTCGTTCTCCACCTCTTACCCTTCCATGCACTTTACCTCTCTCTCCCCTCCACTCCCTCGCAGTCTCCCTCTCTCTCCCCTCCCCTCCCACGCATTCTACCTCTCTCTCCATTCCTCTCCCACGCACCCTCTCTCTCACATCCAGTCCCACGCACTCTCCCTCTCTCTCCCCTCCCCTCCCACACTCTCTCCCTCTCTCTGCGCTCCCCTTCCACGCACTCTCCCTATCTCTCCCCTCCCGTCCCATGCAGTCTACCTCTGTCTCCTCTCCCCTACACGGACTCTCGCTCTATCTCCCCTCCCCATCCCTCCCACGCTCAATCCCTCTCTCTCCCCTCCCCTCCCCTCCCATGCAATCTCCCTCTCTCTCCCCTCCCCTGCCACACACTCTCCTTCTCCACCTCTTACCCTTCCATGCACTTTCCCTCTCTCTCCCCTCCCCTCCCACAGATTCTCCCGCTCTCTCACCTCCCCTCCCACGCACTCACCCGCTCTCTCCCCTCACCTCCCATGCAGTCTCCCTCTCTCTCCCCTCCCCTCCCATGCACTCTCCCTCTCTCTCGGCTCCCCTCCCACGCACTCTCCCTATCTCCCCCTTCCCCTCCCACGCACAATCCCTCTCTCTCCCATCTCCTCCGACGCACTCTCCTGCTGTCTCCCCTCCCCTCCAACGCACTCACCCTCTCTCTCCACTCCCCTCTCACACACTCTCACTCTATCTCCACTCCCCTCCCATACACTCTCACTCTCTCTCCCCTCCCCTCACACACTGTCTCTCAGGCACCTCCCCTCACACTCTCTCCCTCTCTCTGTCCCCTCCCCTCACACTCTCTCTCACTCTCTCCCCCACCCCTCACACTCTATCTCTCCCTCTCCTCCCCTCACATTCTCTCTCTCCCTCTACACCCTCCCCTCAGACTCTCCCTCTCCCTCTCCCTCCTCACCTCACACTCTCCTCTCCCTCTGTCCCCTCCCCTCAGACTCTCCCACTCCCTCTCTCCCCTCCCCAACACTCTCCCGCTCCCTCTCCCTCTCTCCCATAGGCTCACACTCTCCCACTCCCTCTCTCCCCTCCCCTCACACTCTCCCTCTCCCTCTCTCCCCTCCCCTCACACTCTCAGTCTCCATCTCCATCGCTCCCCTCCCCTCGCACTCCCTCTTTCTCTCTCCCTCTCTCTCCTCCCCTTACACTCTGCCTCTCTCCCCTCCCATGCTCTCCCATGCACTCTCCCTCTCTCTCCCCTCCCCTGCCATGAACTCTACCTCTCTCACCCCTCCCCTCACATGGACTCTCACTCTATCTCCCCTCCCCATCTCTCCCACGCACAATCCCTCTCTCTCACCAACCCTTCGATCCCATGCACTATCCGTCTCTCTCCCCTCCCCTCCTAGGCAATCTCCCTCTCTCTCCCATCCCCTCAAACGCACTCTCCCTGTTTCACCCCACCACTCCGCTCCCATGCACTCTCCCTCTTTCTCCCCTCCCACGCACTCTCCCTCTTTCTCCCCTCCCCTCCCCTCCCATGCACTCTCCCTCTCTCTCCCCTCCTCTCACACACACTATCGCTCTCTCTCCCCTCTCCTGCCCTCCCATGCACTCTCCTTCTCTCTCCCCTCGCATGCATTCTCTCTCTCTCGCCCCTCCACCCCCTCCCACGTACTCTCCATCTCTTGCCCCTCCCCTCCCAATCACTCACCCTCTCTCTCCACTCCCACGCACTCTCCCTCTTGCTCCCATCCACTCCCACATTGCCCCTCTCTCTCCCCACCTTTCCCAAAAAATCTCCCTCCCTCTCCAATCCCCTGCCATGCAACCTCCTTCTCTCTCACCTCCCCTCCCAAGCACACTCCCTCTCTCTCCCCTCCCCTCCCACGCACAATCCCTTTCTCTCCCCTTCCCTTGTACACACTCTCCCTCTCTCTCCCCTCTCCTCCAATGCTCTCTCCCTCTCTCTCCCCCCTCTGCTTCCCTCTCACTCACTCTCCCTCTCTCTCCCCTCCACTCCCCTCCCACGCACTCTCCCTCTCGCTCCCCTCTCCTCCTCTTCCATGAACTCTTCCTCTCTCTCCTATCCCCTCAAATGCAAGCTCCCTCTCTCTCCCCTCCCCTCCCCTCCCATGCACTCTCCCTCTCTCTCCCCTCTCCTGCCCTCACATGCATTCTCCTTCTCTCGCCCCTCCCACGCACTCTCGCTCTCTCGCCCCTCCACTCCCCTCCTACGCACTCTCCCTCTCTCTCCCCTCTCCTCCTCTCCCATGAACTCTCCCTCTCTCTCCCATCCCCTCAAATGCAAGCTCCCTCTCTCTCCCCTCCCCTCCCCTCCCATGCACTCGCCCTCCCTCTCCCCTCTTCTCACACACACTCTCCCTCTCTCTCCCCTCTCCTGCCCTCTCATGCACTCTTCTTCTCTCGCCCCTCCCAAGCACTCTCGCTCTCTCGCCCCTCCACCCCCTCCCACGCACTCTCCATCTCTTGCCCCTCCCCTCCCCTCCCAAACACTCTCCCTCTCTCTCCACTCCCATGGACTCTCCCTCTTGCTCCCATCCACTCCCACATTGCCCCTCTCTCCCCACCTTTCCCAATAATTCTCCCTCCCTCTCCAATCCGCTGCCATGCAACCTCCTTTTCTCTCACCTCCCCTCCCAAGCACACTCCCTCTCTCGCCCCTCCCCTCCCATGCACTCTCCGTCTCTCTCCCCCCTCCTCCAACACACCCTACCGCTCTCTCCCGTCCCCGCCCACGCACAATCCCTTTCTTTCCCCTCCCCTCCCATGCACTCTCCCTCTCTCTCCACTCTCCTCCGATGATCTCTCCCTCTCTCTCTCCCCTCCGCTTCCCTCTCACTCACTCTCCCTCTCTCTCCCCTTCACTCCCCTCCCATGCACTCTCCCTCTCTCTCCCCTCCTCTCACACACATTCTAATTCTCTCTCCCCTCCACTCCCCTCCCACGCACTCTCCGCCTCGCTCCCCTCTCCTCCTCTCCCATGAACTCTCCCTCTCTCTCCCCACCACACCCTTCCCACGCACTCTCCCTATCTCTCCCCTCCCCTGCCCTCCCACGCACTCTCCCTCCCTCTCACCTCCCCTCCCCTCCCACGCACTCTCGCTCTCTCCCGTCCACTCCCCTCCCACACACAATCCCTCTCTCTGCCCTCCCCTCCCACACACTGACCCTCGCGCTCCCCTCCCCTCCACTCTGACGCATTCTCATTCTCTCTCCCTTCTCCTCCCACACACTCTACCGCTCTCTACCCTCCCCCCCACACACACACCCTCTCTCCCCTGCACTGCCATGCTCTCTCGCTCTCTCTCCCCTCTCCTCTGATGCACTCCATTGATCTCTCCACTCCCCTCCCACGCACACTCCCTCTCTCTCCCCTTCCCTCCCATGAACACTTCCTCCCAATCCCCACCCCTCCAGTCCCATGCGCTCTCACTCTCTCAGCCCTCTCCTCCCATGCACTCACCCGCTCTCTCCCCTCACATCCCACACAATCTCCCTCTCTCTCTTCTCCCCTCCCATGCACTCTCCCTATCTCTCCCATCCCTTCCCACGCACAATCCATCTCAGTCCCATCTCCTCCAATGCACTCTTCTGCTGTCTCCCCTCCCCTCCCATGCTCTCTCCCTCTCTCTGCCCTCCCCTCCAATGGTCTAACCCTCTCTCTCCACTCCCCTCCCACACACTCTCACTTTCTCTCCCCTCCCCTCCCACAAACTCTCCCTCTCACTCCCCTCCCCTTGCAAACACTCTCTCTCTCTCCCCTCCCCTCACACACTCTCTCAATTTCTCACCTCCCCTCACACTCTCTCCCTCTCTCTGTCCCCTCCCCTCACTCTCTCATTCTCTCCCTCTCCTCCCCTCACACTCTCTCTCTCCCTCTACACCCTCCCCTCACACTCTCCCACTCCCTTTCCCTCTCACACCTCACCTCACACTCTCCCTCTCACTATACCTCTGTCCCCTACCCTCACACTCTCCCTCTCCCTCTGTTCCCTCCCCTCAGACTCTCCCACTCCCTCTCTCCCCTCCCCAACACTCTCCCTCTCCCTCTCCCTCTCTCCCCTCCTCTCACACTCTCGCACTCCCTCTCCATCTCTCCCCTCCCCTCACAATCTTTCTCTCTCCCTCTCTCCCCTCCCCTTACACTCTGCCTCTCTCCCCTCCCATGCCCTCCTACGCACTCTCACTCTCTCTCCCCTCCCCTCCCATGCAATCTCCCACTCTCTCCCATCCCCTCAAACGCACTCTCCCTCTTTCTCCCCACCCCTCCGCTCCCACGCACTCATCCTCTCTCTCACCCCTCCCCTGCCCTCCCACGCACTCTCCCTCTCTCTCCCCCTCCCCTCCCATGCACTCTCCCTCTCTCTCCCCTCCTCTCACACGCACTGGCATTCTCTCTCCCCTCCCCTCCCCTCCCATGCACTCTACCTCGCTCTCCCCTCTCCTCCTCTCCCATGCACTCACCCTCTCTCTCTCATCCCCTCAAATGCAATCTCCCTCTCTCTCCCCACACCTCCCCTCCCGTGCACTCTCCCTCTCTCTCCCCTCCTCGCACACGCATTCTCATTCTCTCTCCTCTCCCCTCCCCTCTCATGCACTGTCATTCTCTTGCCCCTCCACGCCCTCCCATGCACGGTCCTTCACTCATCCCTCCCCTCCCCTCCCAAACACTCTCCCTCTCTCTCCCCTACCACACACTGTCCCTCTCTCTTCCATCCACTCCCACGTAGCCCCTCTCTCTTCCCACCTTTCCCAAACACTCTCCCTCTCTTTCCGCTCCGGTCCCACGCACATTCATTCTCTGTCCCCTCACCTCCCACGCACTCGCCCTCTCCCTCCCTTACCCTCCCACACAGCTTGCCTATCTCTCCCCTCCCCTCCCTCATAGTCTCCCTCTCTCTCCCCTCACTCCCACGCACTTTCCCAATCTCTCCCCTCCGTTCCTATGCACAATCCCTCTCTCCCCCTTCCCTCGTATGCATTCTCCCTCTATCTCCCCTCCCCTCCCACGCACAATCCCTCTCACTCCCATCTCCTCCGACGCACTATCCCGCTCTCTCCCCTCCCCTCCAATGCACTCACACTCTACCCTCCCCTCCCACGTCTTCTTCTTCTCTCACCCCTCCCCTCCCATGCACTCTCCTTCTCCATCCCCACCCCTCCCACACCCTCTCCCTCTCTCTCCCCTCCCAACCCCCATGCACTCTTCCTCTCTATCCCCTCTCCTCCGCTCCCACCCACTGTCCCTCTCTCTCCCCTCTGCTCCCCTCCCGCACACTCTCCCTCTCTCCACTCCCCTCCTGAGCACTCTCCCCCTCTCTCTCCCCTCCCCTACAACGCACTCTCCCACTCACTCTGCACCCCTCCTCTCCCATGCACTCTCCCTGTCTCTCCACTCCCCTGCCACGCACTCTCCCTCTCTCAGCCCTCCCCTACGATGCATTCTACCTCTCTCTCCCATCCCCTCCCAGAACTCTCCCTCTCTCAGCCCTCCCCTCACATGCAATCTCTGCCTCTCTCCCCTCCCTTTGCCGTCTCCCTTTCTCTCTCCTTCCCTCACACACACTCTCGCTTTTGCTCCCCACCACTCCCATGCAATCAACCTCTCTCTCCCCTCCCCTCCCAGCGCTCACTCTCTCAGCCCTCCCCTCCCATGCACTCTCCCTCTCTCTCCCCTCCCCTCCCATCACTCTCCCTCTCTCTCCCCTCCCCTCCCACGCACTCACTGTCTCTCTCCCCCCCGCGCTCTCCCTCTCTCCCCTCCGTTCCCAACCACATCCCTCTCTCTTGCCTTCCCTCCTATGCACTGTCCCGCTCTCTCCACTCGCCTCCCACGCACTCCCCCTCTCTCTCCCCTCCCCTCCCATATTCTCTTCCTCTCTCTTAGCTCCCCTCCCATGCACTCTCCCTATCTCTCCCATCTCCTCCTAGGCACAATCCCTCTCCCATCTCCTCCAACGCAATCTCCCGCTCTCTACCCTCCCCTCCCACTCCCTCTCCCTCTCTCTGCCCTCCCCTCCAACACATTCACCCTCTCTCTCCCCTCCCATCCCACGCACGTTCACTCTCTCTCCCCTCCCCTCCCATGCACTCTCCCTCTCACTCCCCTACCATCCCAGGCACTATCCCCCTATCTCCCCTACCCTCCCAGGCACTCTCCTTCTCACTCACCTCCCCTCCCACACACTATCCCCCTCTCTTCCATCCCCTCCCACGCACTCTCCCTCTCTCTCGCCTCCCATGCCCTCACCCTCTCTCTCCTCTCCCCTCACCTCACACCCACTCTCCCTGTCTATCCCCTCACCTCCCCTCCCACACTCTCCCTCTCTTTCCCCTCACCTCCCCTCCCCTCCAATGCACACTACCTGTCTCTCCCCTCCCCTCCCAGGCACACTCCCTCCCATTCCCCTCCCCTCTCACACAGTATACCCCTCTCTACCCTACCCTCCAAGGCACCCTCCCTCTCACTCCCCTCCTCTCCCACGCTCTATTTCCCTCTCTTCCCTCCCCACCCCTCCCAAACACTCTCCCTCTCTCTCCCCTCACCTCCCCTTCCACACACTCTCCCTTTCTCTCCCCTCCCCTCCCATGCCCTCACTCTCTCTCTCCCCTCCCCACCGCTCCCACGCACTTTCCTTCTCTATCCCTTCCCCTCCCCTCCCACCCACTGCTCCTCTCTCTTCCCTCCCCTCCCCTCCCACACCCTCTCCCTCTCTCTCCCCTCCCCTCCCCTCCTACACACTCTCCCTCTCACTCCCCTCCCCTCCCAGGCAATCTCCCTCTCACTCCCTTTCCCTCCCACGCACCCTCCTATTCTCTCCACTCCCCTCCTACGCACTCTCCCGCTCTCTCCCCTCCCCTCCCATGCCCACACCCTCTCTCTCCACTCCCATCCCCCCACTCACTCTCCTTCTCTATCCCCACTCCTCCCCTCCCACCCACTATCCTTCTCCCTCCCCTCTGCTCCCCTCCCGCACACTCTCCCTCTCTCTCCACTCCCTTCCCGAGCACTCGCCCCCTCTCTCTCCCCTCCCCTACAATGCACTCTCCCTCTCACTCCACACCCTCCCCATCCATGCACTCTCCCTCTCTCTCCCCTCCTCTACCACGCACTCTCCCTCTCTCTCGCCTTCCCTCGCACACACGCTCCCTCTCTCTCCCCTCTCCTCCCATGCACTCTCCCTCTCTCTCCACTCTCCTCCGACGCACTCTCCCTCTCTCTGCCTCCTCCCCTTCCCTTCCATGCACTCTCCCTCTCTCTCTCTTCCTCTCACACGCATTCTAATTCTCTCTCCCCACCCCTCCCCTCCCACGCACTCTCCCTATCTCTCCCCTTGCCTGCCCTCCTACGCACTTTCTATCCCTCACACCCCCCTCCCCTCCCATGCACTCTCGCTCTATCTCCCCACCCCTCCCCTCCCATGCCCAATCCCTCTGTCTCCCCTACCCTCCCCTCCCACACACTGACACTCTCGCCCCCACCCCACCCCTGCCATGCACTCTTTCTCTCTCTCCCCTCCCCTCCCATGCATTCTCCTTCACTCGCCCCTCCCCTCCCCTTCCAAGCATTGTCCCTCTCTCTCCCCTCCCATGCACTCTCTCTCTCTCTCCCATCCCCTCCCACGCACTCTCCTCTCTCTCCCCAGCTTTCCCAAATACTCTCCCTCTCTCTCCCCTCCCCGCCCATGCACTATTTCTCTCTCTCCCCTCCCCTCCCACGTACTAACCCTCTATCTCCCCTACCATCCCACGCACTCTCCTTCTCTCGCCCTTCCCCTCCCCTCCCAAGCACTCTCCCTGTCTCTCCCCTCCCACGCACTCTCCTTTCTCTCCCCAGCTTTCCCAAAAACTCTCCCTCTCTCTCCCCTCCCCTCCCAAGCACTCTCCCCCTCTCTCCACTCATACGCACCCTCCCTCTCTCTCTCCTCATATGCACTCTCCCTCTCTCGCCCCCCTCCTCCGAAGCACTCTACGGCTCTCTCCCGTCCCCTCCCACACACTCTCCCTCTCTCTCCCCTTCCCTCGTACGCATTCTTCCTCTGTCTCCCCTCCCCTCCCATACTCTCCCCCTCTCTCTCCACTCCCCTTCCATGCACAATCCCTCTCTCCTCTTCCATCGCACACACTCTCCCTGTCTCTCTCGTCACCTCCCACGCACTCTCCCTCTCTCTCCTCTCCTCCGATTCACTCTACTGCTCTATCCCCTCCCCTCCCATGCGCTCTCCCTCTCTCTCCCCTCCCCTCCCACGCATTCTCCCTCTCTCTCCCCTCCCACCCACGCACTCTCCCTCTCTCTCCCCTCCATTCCCACACACAATGCCTCTCTCTTCCCTTCCCGCCCAGGCACTCACCCACTCTCTCCCCTCCCATCCCACGCACTCTCCCGCACCCTCCCATCTCACGCACTCGCCTTATCTCTCCCGTCCCCTGCCACACACGATGCCTCAAACTCCCCTCTCCTTCGACACACAGTCCCGCTCTCTCCCCTCCCCTCCAATGCACTCACCCTTTCTCTCCCCTCCCCTCCCAGGCACTCTCACTCTCACTCCCCTCCCATCTCACGCACTATCTGCCTCTCTCCCCTCCCCTCCCAAGCACTCTCCTTCTCTCTCCCCTCATCTCCCCTCCCACGCACTCTCCCCCTTTCTCCCCTCCCACACCCTCTCCTTCTCTCTCCACTCCCCTCCCATGCACTCCCCTTCTCTATCCCTCCAATCCCACCCACTCTCCCTCTCTCTGCCCTCCCCGACCACCACATTGTCTCCCTCTCTCTCCCCTCCCCTCCCACCCCCTACGCACTCTCCTTCTCTATCCCCACTCCTCCCCTCCCACCCACTATCCCTCGCTCTCCCCTCTGCTCCCCTCCCATACATTCTCCCTCTCTCTCCACTCCCCTCCCGCACACTCTCCCCCTCTCTCTCCCCTCCCCTCCCACGCTCTCTCCCTCTCTTTCTCTCTCCTCTAACGCACTCAACCTATCTCTCTGCTCCACCCACGCACTCTCCCTCTCTCTCACCTCCGTTCCCACACACAATCCCTCTCTCTCTCCTTCCCACCCAGGCACTCGCCCGCTCTCTCCCCTCCCATTCCATGCACTCGCCCGCGCTCTCCCCTCCCCTCCCACGTACTCTCCCTATCTCTCCCATCCCCTCCCACGCACGATCCTTCACAATCCCCTCTCCTCCGCTACACAGTCCCGCTCTCCCCTCCCCTCCAATGCACTCACCCTTTCTCTCCCCTACCCTCCCACGCACTTTCCCTCTCACTCCCCTCCCCTTGCATGCACTCTCCGTCTCCCCTCCCCTCACCTCCCACACACTCTCCCTCTTTCTCCACTCCCTGCCCACGCACAATCCCTCTCTCTCCCCTTCCCTCACACACACTCTCCCTCTCTCTCCCCTCCCCTCCCACTCTCCTACGCACTCTCCTTCTCTATCCCCTCTCCTCCCCTCCCACGCACTATCCCTCTCTCTCCCCTCTGCTTCCCTCCCATACACTCTCCCTCTCTCTCCACTCCCCTCCCGCACACTCTCCCCCTCTCTCTCCCCTCCCCTACAACTCACTCTCCCTCTCTCTCCCAACCCCTCCGCTCCCATGCACTCTCCCTCTCTCTCCCCACCCCTCCCCTCCCATGCACTCAAGCTCTCTCTCCCCTCCCCTCCCAGCACTCTCACTCTCTCAGCCCTCTCCTCCCTTCGCACTTTCCCTCTCTCTCCTCTCCCCTCCCATGCCCTCTCCCTCTCTCTCCCCTGCCCTACCATGCTCTCTCGCTCTCTTTCCCTCTCCTCTGATGCACTCAACCTATCTCTCTGCTCCCCCCACACACTCTTCCTCTCTCTCCCCTCCGTTCCCACACACAATCCCTCTCTATCCCCTTCCTGCCCAGGCACTCGCCCGCTCTCTCCCCTCCCATTCCACGCACTCTCCCTATCTCTCCCATCCCCTCCCACACACGATCCCTCACATTCCCCTCCCCTCCAACACATTCACCCTCTCTCTCCCCTCCCCTCCAATGCACTCACCCTTTCTCTCCCCTCCTCTCCCACGCACTCTCACTCTCACTCCCCTCCTCTTGCACGCATTCTCCATCTCCCCTCCCCTCACCTCCCATGCATGCTCTCTCTCTCTCCCCTCCTTCTCACTCACCCTCCCTCTCCCTGCCTCTCCCTCTCACTCTCCCTCTGCCTCCCCTCGCCTGCCACACACTCTCCCTCCCACTCCCCTCCCCTCCCACACACTCTCATTATCTCTCCCCTCCCATCCCTTGCACTCTCCCTCTCTCTCCCATCACCTCAAACACACTCCCCCTCTCTGTCCCCACCCCTCCCCCCACTCTCCCTTTCTCTCCCCTCCCCTGCCCTCCCACGCACTCTCCCTCCCACTCCCCTCCCCTCCCATGCACTATCCCCCTCTCTTCCCTCCCCTCACCTCCCACGCACTCTCCCTCTCTCTCTCCCCTCACCTGCCCTCCCACGATCTCTCCCTCTCTATTCCATTCCCTCCAATCCCACGCACTCTCCCTCTCTCTTCCCTCCCCTCCCATGCCCACTCCCTCTCTCTCCACTCCCCTCACCCCCCACGCACTCTCATTCTCTATCTCCCCTCCTCCACTCCCACCCACTATCCCTCTCTCTCCCCTCTGCTCCCCTCCCGCACACTCCCCCTCTCTCTCCACTCCCCTCCCGAGCACCCTCCCCCTCTCTCTCCCCTCCCGTACAATGCACTCTCCCTCTCACTCCGCATCCCTCCCCTCCCATGCACTCTCCCTCTCTCTCCCCTCCCCTACCACGCACTCTCCCTCTCGCTCCCCACCACTCCCATGCATTCAACCTCTCTTTCCCCTCCCCTCCCAGCACTCTCCCTCTTTCAGCCCTCCTCTCACATACAATCTCCGCCTCTTTCCCCTACCTTTGTCATTTCCCTCTCTCTCCTTCCCTCCCATGCACTCTCCCTCTCTCTCTCCTCCTCTCACACACATTCTCATTCTCTCTTCCCTCCCCTCCCAGGCACTCTCCCTCTCCCTCCCCACTCCTCCCCTCCCAAGCACTCTCACTCTCTCTCCCATCCCCACAAATGCAATCTCCCTCTCTCTTCCAACCCCTCCCCTCCCACTCACTCTTGCCCTCTCTCCCGTCCCCTGCCCTCCCAAGCACTATCCCTCTGTCTCGCCTCCCCACCCCTCCCACACACTGACCCTCTCGCTCCCATACCCTCCCCTCCCACGCACTCTTTCTCTCTCCCCTCTCCTCCCACGCACTAAACCTTTATCTCCCCTCCCCTCCCACACACTCACCATCTCTCGCCCCTCACCTCCACTCCCATGCACTCTCCCTCTCTCTCCCATCCCCTCCCATGCACTCTCCCTCTCTCTCCCATCCCCTCCCATGCAATGCCCTCTTTCTCCCCACCTTACCCAAATACTCTACCTCTCTCTCCACTCCCCTCCCACGCACGCGCCTTGTCTCTCCCCTCTCCTCCCAAGCACTCTCCCTCTCTCTCCACTCATATGCACCCTCCCTCTCTCTCCCCTCATACGCACTCTCCCTCTCTCTCCCCCCTCCTCCGATGCACTCTACGGCTCTCTCTCCTCACCTCCCACGCACTCTCCCTCTTTCTCCCCTTCCCTCGTATGCATTCTCCCTCTGTCTCCCCTCCCCTCCCACGCACTCTCCCTCTCTCTCCCCACCCCTCCCATGGCTCTCCCCCTCTCTCTCTGCTCCCCTCCCAGACACTCTCCCTATCACACCCCTCCCGTCCCATGCACAATTCCTCTCTCCTCTTCCCTCGCACACACTCTCCCTGTCTCTCTCATCCCCTCCCACGCACTCTCCCTCTCTCTCCCCTCCCCTCACATGCACTCTCCCTCTCTCTCCCCTCTCCTCCCCTCCCATGCACTCTCACTCTCTCTCCCATCCCCACAAATGCAATCTCCCTCTCTCTCCCCATCCCTACCCTCCCACGCACTCTCCCTATCTCTCCCCTCCCCTGCCCTTCCATGCACTCTCGCTCTCTCTCCCATCCCCTCCCCTCCCACACACAATCCCTCTGTCTCCCCTCCCCTCCCCTCCCACACACTGACCCTCTCCCAGCCCTCCCCTCCCACGCGCTCTTTCTCTGTCTCCCCTCCCCTCCCACACACTCTCCCTCTCTCTCCCCTCCCCTCCCACGCACTAACCCTCTATCTCCCCTCCCTTCCCATGCACTCTCCTTCTCTCACCCCTTCCCTCACCTCCCAAGCACTCTCCTCTCTCTCCCTTCCCAAACACTCTCCCTCTCTTTCCCACCTTTCCCAAATACTCTCCCTCTCTCTCCACTCCCCTCCCCTCCCACACACTATCCCCCTCTCTCACCTACCCTCCCAGGCACTCTCCCTCTCACTCCCCTACCCTCCCATGCACAATCCCCCTCTCTTCCCTCCCTCCCCTCCCACACTCTCTCCCTCTCTATCCCCTCCCCCCCAATCCCACGCACTCTTCCTCTCTTTTCCCTCCCCTCCCATGCCTACACCCTCTCTCTCCACTCCCCTCCCCTCCCATGCATTCTCCTTCCCTATCCCCTCTCCTCCCCTCCCACGCAATCTCCCTCTCTCTTCCCTCCCCTCCCCTCCCATGCCCTCTCCTTCTCTATCCCCTCTCCTCCCCTTCCATGCACTCTCCCACTCTCTCCACTCCACTCCCCTCCCATGCCCTCACCCTCTCTCTCCCCTCCCCTCCCCTCCCATGCACTCTCCCTCTCTCTCCCCTCACCTCCCCTCCCACACACTCTCCCTCTCTCGCCCCTCCCATGCACTGTCCCCTTTCTCTCCCCTCCACTCCCAGCACTCTCCCTCTCTCAGCTCTCCCCTCGCATGCAATCTCCGCCTCTCTCCCCTCCCTTTGCCATCTCCCTCTCTCTCTCCTTCCCTCACACGGACTCTCCCTCTCGCTCCCCACCACTCCCATGCACTCAACATCTCTCTTCCCTCCCCTCCCAGCACTCTCACTCTCTCAGCCCTCCCCTCCCATGCACTCTCCTTCTTTCTCCCCTCCCTTCCCATCACTCTCACTCTCTCAGCCCTCCCCTCCCATGCACTCACCGTCTCTCTCCCCTACCCCCCCACCCTCTCCCTCTCTCTCCCCTCCATTCCCAACCACAATCCCTCTCTCTCGCCTTCCCTCCCACGCACTCTCCCGCTCTCTCCTCTCGCCTCCCACGAACTACCCCTTTCTCTCCCCTCCCCTCCCATGCTCTCTTCCTCTCTTTCTGCTCCCCTCCCATGCACTCTCCCTATCCCTCCCATCTCCTCCCATGCACAATCCCTCTCTCTCCCATCCCCTCCCACGCACAATCCCTCCCTCTCCTATCTCCTCCGATGCAATCTCTCGCTCTCTACCCTCCCCTCCCACGCCCTCTCCCTCTCTCTGCACTCCCCTTCAACACATTCAACCTCTCTCTCCCTTCCACTTCCATGCATGCTCACTCTCTGTCCCCTCCATTCCCATGCATTCTCACTCTCTCTCCCCTCCCCTCCCATGCAGTATGCCCCTCTCTCCCCTACCCTCCCATGCACTACCCCGCTCTCTTCCCTCCCCTGCCTCGCACTGTCCCTCTCTCTCCCCTCATCTCCCATCCTACACACTCTCCCTCTCGCTCCCCTCACCTCCCATGCCCTCACCCTCTCTCTCCCCTCCCCTCTCCTGCCACGCACTATCCTTCTCTATACCCTCCCCTGCCCTCACACCCACTCTCCCTCTCTATCCCCTCCCCACCCCTCCCAAACACTCTCCCTTTCTCTCCCCTCCCCTCCCATGTACTCTACCTGTCTCTTCCCTCCCTTCCCACGCACACTCCCTCCCATCCCCCTCCCCTCCCACACACTATCCCGGTCTCTTCCCTACCCTCCCAGGCACTCTCCCTCTCAGTCCCCTCCTCTCCCATGCACTATCCCGCTCTCTTCCCTCCCCTCCACTCCCACACCCTCTCCCTCTCTATCCCCTCCCCTCCAAAACACTCTCCCTCTCTCTCCACTCCCCTCCCAAGCACTCTCCCCCTCTTTCTCCCCTCCCCTACAATGCACTCTCCTTCTCACTCTGCACCACTCCCCTCCCATGCACTCTCCCTCTCTCTCCCCTCCCCTCCCAGCACTCTCCCTCTCTCAGGCCTCCCCTCACATACAATCTCCAACTCTCTCCCCTCCCTTTGCCATCTCCCTCTCTCTCTCCTTCCCTCCCACGCACTCTCCCTCTCTCTCTACTCTCCTCCCACGCACTCACCCTCTCTCTCCATTCCCCTCCCACGCACTCACTGTCTCTCTCCCCTCCCCCCTCGCACTCTCCTTCTTTTTCCCTTCCGTTCCTATACACGATGCCTCTCTCCCTCCTTCCCTCCCACGCACTCTCCCTCTCTACCCCTTCCCTCCCATGCACTCTCCCTCTCTCTCCACTCCCCTCCCACTCTCTCCCGCTCTCTCCCCTCACCTGTCATACACTCACCCTCTCTCTCCTCTCCCCTCCCACGCTCTCTTCCTCCCTCTCTGCTCCCCTCCCACGCACTCTCCCTATCTCTCCCATCCCCTCCCATGCACAATCCTTCTCTCTCCCACTTCTCCGACGCAATCTCCCTCTCTCTACCCTCCCCTCCCACGCACTCTCACTCTCTCTCCCCTCCCCTCCCATGCACTCTCCCACACACTCCCCTACCTTCCCATGCACTAGCCCCCTCTCTCCCCTACCCTACCAGGCACTCTCCCTCTCTCCCCTCACCTCCCCTCCTACGCACTCACCCTCTCTCTCCCCTCACCTCCTATGCCCTCACCCTCTCTCTCCCCTCCGCTCCCCTGCCACACACTCTCCTTCTCTATCCCCTCCCTTCCCCTCGCACCCACTCTCCCTCTCTTTCCCCTCCCCTCCAAAACACTCTCCCTCTCTCTCCCCTCACCCCTTCCACACACTCTCCCTCTCTCTCCCCTATTCTCCCATGCCCTCATCCTCTCTCTCCCCTCCCCTCCACTCCCATGCACTCTCCTTCTATATCCCCTCCCCTCCCACCCACTGCTCCTTTCTCTTCCCTCCCCTCCCTCACCCTCTCCATCTCTCTCCCCTCCCGTCCCCTCCCATGCACTCTCCTTCGCTATCTCCTCTCCTGCCCTCCCACGCACTCTCCCTCTCTCTCCCCCTCCCCTCCCTAGCACTCTCCTTCTCTCTCCCCTCCCCTCCCCTCCCCTCCCACCCACTCTCCTTCTCTCTCCCCAAACCTCCCCTCCCACACACTCTCCCTCTCTCCCCCATCCCATGCCCTCTCCTCTCTCCACTCCCCTCCCATTCACTCTCTCTCTCTCTCTCTCACCTCCCAGACCCCCACACCCTCACCCTCTCTCTCCCCTCCCCTCCCAACCCCTCATGCACTTTCCTTTTCTATCCCCTCTTCTCCTCTCCCACCCACTATCCCTGCCTATCCCCTCTGCTCCCCTCCAGAACACTCTCCCTCTCTCTCCATTACCCTCCCGAGCACTCTTCCCCTCTCTTTCCCCTCCCCTACAATGCACTCTCCCTCTCACTCCGCACCCCTCCCCTACCATGCACTCTCCCTCTCGCTCCCCACCACTCATGCACTCAACCTCTCTCTCCCCTCCTCTCCCAGCACTCTCACTCTCTCAGCCCTCCACTCCCATGCACTCTACCTCTCTCTCCCCTCCCCTCCATGCAATCTTCACCTCTCTCCCCTCCCTTTGCTGTCTTCCTCTCTCTCTCCTTCCCTCCCATGCACTCACTCTCTCTCTCCCTCCACTCCCATCACTCTCCCTCTCTCTCCCCTCTGTTCCCACACACAATCCCTCACTCTCCACTTCTCTCCCACACACTCTCCTGCCCTCTCCCCTCCCCTCCCATGCACTGCCCCCTCTCTCGCCTCCCCTCCCACGCACTCTCCTGATCTCTCCCATCCCCTCCCACGCACAATCCCTCTCTCTCCCATCTCCTCTGACACAATCTCCCGCTCTCTCCCCTCCCCTCCCAAGCACTCTTCCTCTCTTTCCCCTCTCCTCCCATGCTCTCTCTCTTTCTCTCCCCTCTCCTCCGAAGCACACTCCCACTCTCTCCACTCCCCTCCCCTCCTACGCACTCTCTCTCTCTCTCCCCTCCCCCCAAAGCACTCTCCCTCTCTCTCCCCTCCATTTCCACACACAAACCTTCTCTCTCCCGTTCCCTCCCACGCACTCTCCCGCTCTCTCCCCTCCCCTCCCCTGATCTCTCCCTCTCTCTCCCCTCCCCTCCCATGCACTGCCCCCTCTCTCGCCTCCCCTCCCACGCACTCTCCTGATCTCTCCCATCCCCTCCCACGCACAATCCCTCTCTCTCCCATCTCCTCTGACACAATCTCCCGCTCTCTCCCCTCCCCTCCCAAGCACTCTTCCTCTCTCTCCCCTCTCCTCCGACGCACTCTCCCGCTCCCTCCATCCCCTCCCATGCACTCCGATCCCCTCCCCTCCTATGCATTCTCCCTCTCTCTCCCCTCCCCCCCACGCACTCAACCACTCTCTCCCCTCCGTTCCTACACACAACCCCTCTCTGCCCTTCTGTCATACACATTCTCCCTCTATCTCCCCTCTATTCCCATGCACTCTACCGTTCACTTCTCTCCCCTCCCAAGCATTCTCCCGCACTCTCCCTACCCCTCCCATGCTCTCTCCCTCTCTCTCTGCTACTCTCCCATGCACAATCCCTCTCTCTCCGCTTCCATCCCATGCAATCTCCCGCTCTCTCCCCTCCCTTCCCATTCACTCTCCCTACCACTCACCTCCCCTCACAGGCACTCTCCCTCTCTCTCCCCTCCCCTCTCACGCACTATTCCCCTCTCTCCCCTCCCACGCAGTCTCCCTCTCTCTCTCCAGTCCCCTCACAGGCACTCTCCCTCTGTCTCCCCTCCCCTCCCATGCTCCCTCCCCCTCTCTCGCCTCTCCTCCGACGCACTCTCCCGCTCCCTCCCGCTCCCTCCCCTCCCCTCCCACGTACTCCAACCCTCCCCTCCCTCGCACTCTCTCTCACTCTCCCCACTCCACCCACGCTCTCTCCCTCAGTCTCCACTCCCCTCCCACGCACAATCCCTCTCTCCGCGCTTCCCTCCCATGCAATCTCCCACTCTCTCCCCTCCCCTCCCCTGCACTCTCCTTCTCTCTTCCCTCCCTTCCCATGCTCTCTCCCTCTCTCTCCCCTCTCCTCCGACGCACTCTCCCCCTCTATTCCCTCCCCTCCCTTCCCATACAGTCTCCCTCTCTCTTCCCACCCCTCCCCTCACACGCACTATCCCGCTCTCTCCCCTACCCTCCTAGGCATTCTCACTCTCACTCTCCTCCCCTCCCACACACTATCCCCCTCTCTTCCCTCTCTTCCCACGCACTCACCCTCTCTCTCCCCTCTCCTCGCCTCCCATGCACTCTCCTTCTCCAGCCCTTCCACACCCCTCCCACCCACTATCCCTCTACCTTCCTTCTACTACCCTCCCAAGACCTCTCCCTCTCTCTACCCTCCCCTCCCGTCCCATTCACTCTCCCTATCACTCACCTCCCCTCACAGGCACTCTCTCTCTCTCACCCCTCCCCTCCCACGCACTATTCCCCTCTCTCCCCTCCCCTCCCAAGCACTCTCCCTCTGTCTCCCCTCCGCTCCCATGCACTCTCCCTCTGTCTCCCCTCCCCTCCCACACTCTCTCCCGCTCTCTCCCTCTCCTCCGACGCACTCTCCTGCTCTCTCCCCTCCCCTCCCATGCACCCTCCCTCTCTCTCCCCTCCACCCCACGCACACTCCCTCTCTCTCCCCTCTCCTCCGATTCACTCAACCGCTCTCCCCCTCCCCTCCCATGCACTCTCCCTCTCTCTCCCCTCCCCTCCCAAGCACTCTCCCTCTGTCTCCCCTCCCCTCCCACGCACTCTCCCTCTCTCTCCCCTCCACCCCACGCACAATCCCTCTCTCTCCCCTCTCCTCCGATTCACTCAACCGCTCTCCCCACCCCTCCCATGCACGCTCCCTCTCTCTTCCCTCCACCCCATGCACACTCCCTCTCTCTCCCCTCTCCTCTGATTCTCTCAACCGCTCTCCCCACCCATCCCACGCACTCTCCCTCTCTCTCCCTTCCCCTCCCAAGCACTCTCCCTCTTTCTCCCCTCCCCTCCCACGCTCTCTCCCTTTCTCTCCCATCTCCTCCGAAGCACTCTCACGCTCTCTCCCCTCCCCTCCCACGCACTCTCCCTCTCTCTCCCCTCCGTTCCCACACACAAAGCTTCTCTCTCCCGTTCCCTCCCTCACACTCTCCTGCTCTCTCCCCTCCCCTCCTCCACTCTCTCCCTCTCTCTCCCCTCCCCTCCCATGCTCTCTCCCCCTCTCTCAGCTCTCCTCCGACGCACTCTCCCGCTCCCTCCCCTCCCCTCCCACGCATTCCAACCCTCCGCTCCCACGCACTCTCCCTCACTCTCCCCATTCCCCCCATGCTCTCTCCCTCTGTCTCCGCTCCCCTCCCACGCACAATCCCTCTCTCTCTGCTTCCCTCCCACGCAATCTCCCAATCTCTCCACTCCCCTCCCCTGCACTTTCCTTCTCTCTCCCCTCCCATGCTCTCTCCCTCTCTTTCCCCTCTCTACCGATGCACTCTCCCCCTCTCTTCCCTCCCCTCCCCTCCCATACAGTCTCCCTCCCTCTTCCCACCCCTCCCCTCACACGCACTATCGCCCTCTCTCCCCTCCCCTCCCAAGCAGCCTCCCTCTCTCTCTCTAGTTCCCTCCCATGCACTCTCCCTCTGTCTCCCCTCCCTTCCCATGCACTCTCCCTCTCTCACACCTCCCCTCCCATGCTCTCTCCCCCTCTCTCCCCTCTACTCCAACGCACTCTCCCCCTCTCTTCCCTCCCATCCCCTCCCATACAGTCTCCCTCTCTCTTCCCACTCGTCCCCTCACACGCACTATTCCCCTCTCTCCCCTCCCCTCCCAAGCAGTCTCCCTCTCTCTCTCCAGTTCCCTCCCACGCACACTCCCTCTCTTTCCTCTTCCCTCCCACGTGCTCTCCCTCTTGCGCCCCTCCGTTCCCACACACTCCCTCTCTCTCTCCCCACCCCTCCCTCACACTCTCCCTGTCACTCTACTCCCCTCCCACACACTATCCCCCTCTCTTCCCTCCCCTCCCACGCACTCTCCCTCTCTCTCCCCTTCCCTCCCCTCCCCTCCCAAGCACTCTCGTTCTCTATACACTCCACGCCCCTCCCACTCACTATCCCTCTCCCTCCCTGCCACTACCCTCCCAGGCGCTCACCCTCTCACTCCCCTCCCCTTCCACGCACTATTCATCTCGCTGCCCTTCCCTCCCCTCCCATGCACTCTCCTTTTTTGTCCCCTCCTCTCCCACGCACTCTCCCTCTCTCTCCCCTCCCCTCCCTTCTCATGCAATTCTCCTCTTTCCCCCCTCCACTCCGACGCACACTCACTCTCTCACCTTTACCCTATGCTCCCACGCACTGTCCCTCTCCCTCCCCTCCCATGCACTCTCCCTCCCTCACCCCTCCCCTTCCCTGCCATGGACAATCCCTCTCTCACCCCTCCCCTCCCTTCCCACGCACTCTCCCTCTCAATCCCCTCCCCTCCCATGCACTCTCTCTCGCTCTCCCCTCACCTGCCCTCCCACCCATTCTCCCTCTCTCTGCCTTCCCCTCCGCTCCCACACTTTCTCCATCTCACTCGCCTCCATTCCCACGCACTCTGCCTCTCTCTTCCCTTCCCTCCCATGCACTCTCCCTCTCACTCCCCTCCCCTCCCACACACTATCCCCTTCTCTTCCCTCCCCTCCCCTCCCACGCACTCTACCTCTCTCTCTCCCCTTCCCCGCCCACCCCTCTCTCTCCCTGCCCCTCCCCACCCAGGCACTCTCTCTCTCACTGCCTTCCCCTCCCATGCACTATTCCCCTCTCACCCTTCCCCTCGCAGGCACTCTCCCTCACTCTCTCCTCCCCTCCCACTCACTCTCTCCCTTACACCCATCCCCTCTCACACACTCTCCATTTCTCTCCCCTCCCATCCCATGCACTCTCCTTTTCTATCCTCTCCTCTCCCACCCACTCTCCCTCTCTCTCCCCTCCCATGCCCTCTCCATCGCTCTCCCCCTCCCCTCCCCTCCCCTCCAACACCCTCTCGCTCTCTCTCCCTTCCCCTTCACCCCCCCAGCAATTCTCCTTTTACCACCTCCACTCCCACGCACACTCCCTCTCTCACCCTTACCCTACGGTCCCACGCACTCCCTCTCCCTCCCCTCCCCTCCCATGCACTCTCCCTCACTCTCCCCTCCCCTCCCATGCACTCTTCCTTTCTCCACCTCTCCACTCCCATGCACTATCCCTCTCCCTCCCTCACCCCTCCCCTCTCCTGCCATGCACTATGCCTCTCTCACCCCTCCCCTCCCCTCCCACGCACTCACCCTCTCTCTCCCCTCCCTTGCCATGCATTCTCCCTCTCAATACCCTCCCCTCCCACGTGCTCTCATTCTCTCACCCCTCACTTCCCCACACACGCACTCTCCTCTATCCCATCCCTTCCCCTCCCACCCACTATCCCTCTCTCTCCCCTCCCCTCCCCTCCCGCACACTCTCCGACTCTCTCCCCTCCCCCCCACAGACTTTCGCCCTCTCTCTCCCCTCCCCTAAAATGCACTGTCCCTCTCACTCTCCACTCCTCCCCTCCCATACACTCTCCCTCCCTCTCCCCTCCCATGCAGTCTAATTTTCTCTCCCATCCCCTCCCAGCACTCTCCCTCTCTCAGCCCTCCCCTCCCATGCACTGTCCGACTCTCTTCCCTCCTTTTGCAGTCTCCCTCTCTCTCTCCTCCCCTCCCATGCACTCTCCCTCTCACTCCCCTCCCTGCCTACGCACTCGCCCTCTCCCCTCCCCTCCCCTCCCATGCACTCTCTCTCTCTCCTCCCCTCCCACACACTCTCCCTCCCAATCCCCTCCCCTCCCACACACTATCCCCCTCACTCCCCTACCCACCCAGGCACTCTCCCCCTTACTCCCCTACACTCCCACGCACTCACCCTTTCTCTCCCCTCACCTCCTCTCCAACGCACTATCGTGCTCTCTCTCCTACCCTCCCAGGCACTCTCCCTCTCACTCCCCTCCCCTCCCACACACTATCCCGCTCTCTTCCCTCCCCTCCCACGCACTCTCCCTCTCACTCCCCTCCCCTCCCCTCCCAGTCACTCTCCCAATCACTCCCATCCCCTCGCAGGCATTCTCCCTCTCTCTCCCCTCCCCTCCCATGCACTCTCTCTCTCACTCTCCTTCCCTGCCATGTACTATTCCCCTCTCTCCCATCCCCTCCCATGCAGTCTCACTCTCTCTCCCCTCCCCTCCCACGCACTCTCCCTCTCGCTCCGCTCCATTCCCACGTACTCCCTCTCTTTCTCCCCACTCCTCCCATGCACTCTCCCTCTCACTCCCCTCACCTCCCACACATATTCCCCTCTCTTCCCTCCCCTACCACGCACTATCCCTCGCTCTCTCCCCTCCCACACCCTCTTCCACTCTCTCCCCTGCCCTCCCCACCCAGGCACTATCTTTCCCCTCCCCTCCCATGCACTCTCCCTCCCTCACCCCTACCCTACCCTCCCACTCTCCCTCTCTCTCCCCTCCCTGAACCCAACACCATCTCCCTCTCTCTCCCCTCCCCTCCACACCCCATGCACTCTCCTTCTCCATCCCCTCTCCTCCCCTCCCACCCACTGTCCCTCTCTCTCCCCTCTGCTCCCCCCACACACTCTCCCTCTCTCTCCACTCCCCTCCCCGCGCACTCTCCCCCTCTCTCTCCCATCCCCTATAATGCACTCTCCCTCTCACTCCCCAACCCTCCCCTCCCATGCATTCTACCTCTCTTGCCCATCACCTCCCAGCACTCGCCCTCTCCAGCCCTCCCCTCCAATGCTTTCTCCACCTCTCCCCCCTCCCTTTGCAGTCTCCCTCTCTCTCTCTCCTCCCCTCCCATGCACACTCCCTCTCTCTCCCCTCCCATCCCATACACACTCCCGCTCTCTCCCCTCTCCTCCCACGCACTCAACCTCTCTCTCCCCTCCCCCCCTCACACTCTCCCTCTCTCTCCCCTCTGTTCCCACACACAATCATTCTCTCTCAACTCTCATCCCAGGCACTCTCTATATCTCTCCCATCTTCTCCCCCGCACAATCCCTCTCTCTACCATCCCAACCCATACCCTCTGCCTCTCTCTCCCCACCCCACCCCTCCCACGTACTATCCTTCTCTATACCCTCAAAGCCCCTCCACCCACTATCCCTCTCCCTCCCTTCCACTACCCTACCAGGCCCTCTCTCTCCCATACCCCTCCCCTCCCCTCGCACACACTATCCGTCTCTCTCCCCTCACTGCCCCTCCCTTGCCCTCTCCCTCTTTCTCCCCTCCCCCCCATGCACTCTCCTTTTCTATCCCCTCCTCTCCCACACACTTTCCCTTTCTCTCCCCTCCCCGCACCTCCAACACCCTCTCCCTCTCTCTCCCCTCCACTCCCCTCCCATGCCCTCACCCTCTCTCTACCCTCGCTTCCTACACACTCACCCTCTCTCTCCCCTCCCCTCCCATACACTCTCACTCTCTCTCACCTCCCCTCCCACAAACTATCCCCCTCTCTTCCCTCCCCTCCCATGCAATATCCCGCTCTCTCCACTACCCTCCCAGGCACTCTCCCTGTCACTCCCCTCCCCTCCCACACACATCCCCCTCTCTTTAATCCCCTCCCACGCACTCTCCCTCTCTCTCCCCTCACCTCCCCTCCCATGCACTCTCCCTCTCTATCACATTCCCTCCCATACCCTCTCCCTCTCTCTGCCCTACCCTCCCACGCACTCTCCCTCACTCTCCCCTTCTCTCCTACGCACTCTCCCTATCTTTCCACTCCTGCCAGGCTCACTACCTCTCAACCCCTCCACTCCCACGCACTCTCGCTCACTTTCTCCCCTCCCCTCCCACGCACTCTTTCGCTCTCTTCCCTCCCCTCCCACACACTCTCCCTCTCTCTTACCTCACCTACCCTGCCACGCCCTCTCCGTCTCTATCCTCTCACCTGCCCTCCCACGTACTCTCCCTCTCTCTCCCCGCACCTCCCCTCACACGCACTCTCCCTCTCTCTCCCCTCCCACACCCTCTCAATCTCTCTCACCTTCTATTTCCATGCACTCTCCTTCTCTATCACCTCCCCTCCCAACCTCTCTCCCTCTCTCTCCCCACCCTGCCCTTACCATGCCCTCTCCGTCTCTCTCCCCTACCGTCCCCTCCCCACCCACCGACTATCCCTCTCCCTCCACTCCCTTCCCCTCCCACGCACTCTCCCTCTCTATCCTCTCCCAGCCCCTCCCACGCCCTCTCCCTCTCTGCCTCTCTCACCTCCACTCCCCTCCCCTCCCACGCACTCTCCTTCTCTCTCCCCTCCCCTCCCATGGACTCTCACCCTCTCCTCTCCCCTACAATGCACTCTTCCTCTCACTCCCCACTCGTCACCTCCCATGCACTCTCACTCTCTCTACCCTCCCATGCACTCTAACTCTCTCTCCCATCCCCTCCCAGCACTCTCCCTCTCTCAGCCCTCCCCTCCCATGCACTCTCCGACTCTCTGCTCTCCTTTTGCAGTCTCGCTCTCTCTCTCCTCCCCTCCCATGCACTCTCCCTCTCTCTCCCCTCCACTTCCGGCACTCACCCTCTCTCAGCCCTCCCCTCCCATGCACTCTCCCTCTCTCTTCCCTCCCCTCACATGCACTCTCCCTCTCTCAGCCCAACACACGCATGCACTCACCCTCTCTCTCACCTCCCATGCACTCACCCTCGCTCTCCCCTACCCTCCCCTCCCACACGCTCTTCCTCTCTCCCTCACACCTCCCCTCTCATGCATACTCCCTCTCTCACTCCTAACCTACCATCTCATGCACTGTCCCTCTCCCTCAACTCCACTCCCACGCAGCCTCCCTCCTTCTACACTGCCCTACCCTCCCACACACTATCCCTCTCTCACCCCTACCCTTCCCTCCCAAGCACTCTCCCCATCTCACACATCCCCTCCCATGCACTCTACCTCTGTCTCCCCTCCCCTTCCACGCACTCTACCTCTCGCTCCCCTCTCACGCAATCTACCTCTCTCTCCCCACACCTCCCATGCACTATCTCTCTCTCTCCCCTCCCCTCTCACGCACTCTCACTCTCTCACACCTCCCCTCGCTTGCACTCACCCTCTCAATCCCCATCCCTCACATGCTTTCTCCCTTTCACTCACCTCCATTCCCACACACCTTATCTCTCTTTCACTTCCCCTCCATCACACTCTACCTCTCTCTGCCCTCCGATCCCACACAATCTCCCTCTCTCTCCTCCTCTCCCACGCTCTCTGCCACTCTCTCCCTTCCCCTCCCATGCACTCCCGCTCTCTCTCCTCTCCTCTCCCACGCACACTCCCTCTCACTCCCCTCCCCACCCCTCCCACGCACTATCACCCTCTGTCCTCTCCCCTCCCATGTACTCTCCTACTCTCTGCCCTCCTGTCCCCTCCCTTGCACTCTCTCTGTCTCTCCCCTCACCTCCCCTCCCACGCACTCTCCCTCTCTCTCCACTCCCAGCCCCTCCCACGCAATCGCCCTCTCTGTCTCTCTCCCCTCCACTCCCCTCCCCTCCCATGCACTCTCCCTCTCTCTCCACTCCCAGCTCCTTCCACACCCTCGCCCTCTCTCTCTCCCCTACACTCCCCTCCCCTCCCACGCATTCTCCTTCTCTCTCCCCTCACCTCACACGCATTCCCTCTCACTCACCTCCCCTCCTCTCCCATGCACTCTCCCTCCCTCACCCCTACCCTACCCTCGCACGCAATCTCCCTCTCACAACCCTCCCCTCCCACGCACTCTCCTTTTCTATCCCCTCCCCACCCCTCCAACACCCTCTCCCTCTCACTCCCCTCCCCTCCCATGCACTCTTCCTCACTTTCCCCTCCTCACCCCTCCCACATACTCTTCCTCTCTCCCCCCTCCACTACCACGCACTGTCCATCTCCCTCCCCTGCCCTCCCATGCACTCTCCCTCGCTTTACCCTCCACTCCCCACCCATGCACTCTTCCTCTCTCCCCTTCCACTCCCATGCACTGTCCCACTCCCTCCCATCCCCTCCCATGCACTCTCCCTCCCTCACCCCTCCCCTTCCCTGCCACGCACTATCCCTCTCTCACACCTCGCCACTCCTCCCACGCACTCTCCCTCTCTTTCCTCTCCCCTCCCATACACTCTCCTTTTATAGCCCCTCAATCTCCCACCCACTCTCCCTGTCTCTGCCCTCCCCGCCCCTCCAACACCCTCTCCCTCTCTCTCCCCCTCCCCACCCATGCAATTATCCTCTTTCCTCCCTCTATTCCCACGCACACTCCCTCTCTCACCCTTACCCTACGATCCCACGCACTGACCCTCTCCTTCCCCTCCCCTCACATGCAATCTCCCTCGGTCTCACCTCCCCTCCCACTTACTCTTCCTCTCTCCCCCCTCCACTCCCATGCACTGTCCCTCCCCTACAACGCACACTCCCTCTCTCAGACCTCCCCTCCCATGCACTCTCCGACTCTCTCCCCTCCTTTTGCAGTCTCCCTCTCTGTCTCCTCCCCTCCCATGCACTCTCCCTCTCACTCCCCTCCACTCCCAGCACTCTACCTCACTCTCTCCTCCCACGCACTGTACCTCCCTCTCACTATCTCTCCCTCTCACCTTCCCTCCCACACACTCTTCCTCTCCCTTCCCTCCCCTCACATGCACTCTCCCTCTCTCAGCCCAACACACGCATGCACTCTCCCTCTCTCTCACCTCCCATGCACTCACCCTCGCTCTCCCCTACCCTCCCCTCCCACACACTGTTCCTCTCTCCCTCTCACCTCCCCTCTCATGCACAATCCCTCTCTCACACCTACCCTACCGTCTCATGCACTGTCCCTCTCCCTCCTCTCCACTCCCACGCACTCTCCCTCCGTCTCTACTGCACTACCCTCACACGCACTACCCCTCTCTCACCCCTACCCTTTCCTCCCAAGCACTCTCCCTCTCTCACACCACCCCTCCCACGCAGTCTCGTTCTCTCTCCCCTCCCCTCCCATGCAATCCTCCTCTCTCTCCCCTCCGCTCCCATGCACTCTACCTCTCTCTCCCCTCCCCTCCCACGCACTCTACCTCGCTCTATCCTCCCATGCACTCTACCTCTCTCTCCCCTCCCCTCCCACGCACTTTACCTCGCTCTCCCCTCCCATGCACACTACCTCTCACTCCCCTCCCCTCCCACGCACTCTACCTCGCTCTCCCCTCCACGCACTCTACCTCTCTCTGCCCTCCCGTCCCACGCACTATCTCTCTCTCTCCCCTTCCGTCCCACACACTCTCCCTTCTCTCCCCTCCCCTCCCACACACACTCACTCTCTCACACCTCCCCTCCCATGCACTCACCCTCTCTCTCCCTAACCCTCACATGCTTTCTCCCTCTCACTCACCTCCATTCCCATGCACTCTCCCTTCTCTCCCCTCCCCTTCCACGCACTCTCGCTCTCTCACACCTCCCCTCCCATGCACTCACCCTCTCACTCCCCATCCCTCACATGCTTTCTCCTCTCACTCACCTCCATTCCCTCACACCTTACCTCTCTCTCACCTCCCCTCCATCACACTCTCCCTCTCACTCCCTTCCCCTCCCATGCACTCTCCCCGTCTGTCCTCTCCCCTCCCACGTACTCTACTTCTCTCTGCCCTCCTGTCCCCTCCCACGCACTCTACCTCTCTATCCCCTCCCCAGCCCTCCCATGCACTCTCTCTCTCTCCCCTCACCTCCCCTCCCACACACTCTCCCTCTCTCTCCACTACCAGCCCCTCCCATGCCCTCTCCCTCTGTCTCTCCCTCCCCTCCACGCACCTCCCCTCCCACTCACTCTCCCTCTCTATCTCCTCCCAGCCCCTCCCACGCCCTCTCCCTCTCTCTCTCTCTCCCCTCCACTCCCCTCCCCTCCCACGCACTCTCCTTCTCTCTCCCCTCCCCTCCCATGGACTCTCGCCCTCTCCCCTCCCCTACAATGCACTCTTCCTCTCACTCCCCACTTCTCACCTCCCATGCACTCTCACTCATTCTACCCTCCCATGCACTCTTACTCTCTCTCCCATCCCCTCCAGGCACTCTCCCTCTCTCAGCCCTCCCCTACCACGCACTCTCCGACTCTCTGCTCTCCTTTAGCAGTCTCGCTCTCTCTCTCCTCCCCTCCCATGCACTCTCACTCTCTCTCCCCTCCACTCCTGGCACTCTCCCTTTCTCAGCCTTCCCCTCTCATTCACTCTCTCTCTCTCTTCCCTCCCCTCACACACACTCTCCCTCTCTCAGCCCAACACATGCATGCACTCGCCCTCTCTCTCCCCTCCCATGCACTCACCCTCGCTCTCCCCTACCCTCCACTCCCACACACTCTTCCTCTCTCCCTCTCACTCCCCTCACATGCACACTCCCTCTCTCACGCCTAACCTACCCTCTCATGCACTGTCCCTCTCCCTCCTCTCCACTCCCACGCAGCCTCCCTCCCTCTCCACTGCCATACCCTCCCACGCACTATCCCTCTCTCACCCCTACCCTTCCCTCCCAAGCACTCTCCCTATCTCACACCTCCCCTCTCATGCACACTCGTTCTCTCTCCCCTCCCCTCCCATGCACACTCCCTCTCTCTCCCCTCCTCTCCCACACTCTCTGCCTCTCTCTCCCTTCCGCTCCCATGCACTCCCGCTCTCTCTCCTCTCCTCTCCCACGTACTCTCCCTCTCTCTCCCCTTCACTCCCACCACTCCCACACACTATCCCCCTCTGTCCCCTCCCCTCCCATGTATTCTCCTTCTCTCTGCCCTCCTGTCCCCTCCCACGCATTCTCCCTCTCTATCCCCTCCCCTGCCCTCCCATGCACTCTCTCTCTCTCCCCTCACCTCCCCTCCCATGCACTCTCCCTCTCTCTCCACTCCCAGCCTCTCCCACACAATCGCCCTCTCTCTCTCTGCCCTCCACTCCCCTCCCCTCCCACGCATTCTCCTTCTCTCTCCCCTCACCTCACACGCATTCCCTCTCACTCACCTCCCCTCCCCTCCCATGCACTCTCCCTCCCTCACCCCTACCCTACCCTCGCATGCAATCTCCCTCTCACACCCCCTCCCCTCCCATGCATTTTCCTTTTCTATCCCCTCCCCACTCCTCCAACACCCTCTCCCACTCCCTCCCCCTCCCCTCCCATGCACTCTCCCTCACTTTCCCCTCCCCACCCCTCCCACACACTCTTCCTCTCTCCCCCCTCCACTACCATGCACTGTCCATCTCCCTCCCCTATCCTCCCATGCTCTCTCCTTTGCTTTCCCCTCCACACCCCACGCACGCACTCTTCCTCTCTCCCCCTCCGCTCCCATGAATGGTCCCTCTCCCTCCCATCCCCTTCCATGCACTCTCCCTCCCTCACCCCTCCCCTTCCCTGCCACTCACTATCCCTGTCTCACACCTCGCCACTCCTCCCACGCACTCTCCCTCTCTCTCCTCTCCCCTCCCGTGCACTCTCCTTTTATATACCCTCCTCTCCCACCCACTCTCCCTCTCTCTGCCCTCCCCACCCCTCCAACACCCTCTCCCTCTCTCTCCCCTCCCCTCCCATGCAATTATCCTCTTTCCTCCCTCTATTCCCACACACACTCCCTCTCTCACCCTTACCCTACGATTCCACGCACTGACCCTCTCCCTCCCCTCCACTCACATGCAACCTCCCTCGGTCTCAACTCCCCTCCCACGTACTCTTCCTCTCTCCCCCCCCTCCACTCCCATGCACTGTCCCTCTCCGTCCCCTCCCCTCCCATGCACTCTTCGTCTCTCAGTCCTCCCCTCCCATGCACTCTCTGACTATCTCCCCTCCTTTTGCAGTCTCCCTCTCTCTCTCCTCCCCTCCCATGCACTCTCCCTCTCTCCCCCCCTCCACTCCCAGCACTCTACCTCACTCTCTCCTCCCACGCACTCTACCTCCCTCTCCCCTCCCCTCCCACGCACTATCTCTCTCTCTCCACTTCCCTCCCACACACTCTCCCTCTCTCTTCCCTCCCCTTACACGCACTCTCCCTCTCTCAGCCCTACACACACATGCACTCTCCCTCTCTCTCACCTCCCATGCACTCACCCTCGCTCTACCCTACCCTCCCCACCCACAAACTCTTCCTCACTCCCTCTCACCTCCCCTCTAATGCACAATCCCTCTCGCATGCCTACCCTACCCTCTCATGCACTGTCCCTCTCCCTCCTCTCCACTCCCACGCACTCTCACTCCGTCTCCACTGCCCTACCCTCACACACACTATCCCTCTCTCACCCCTACGCTTCCCTCCCAAGCACTCTCCCTCTCTCACACCTCCCCTCCCACGCACTCTCGTTCTCTCTCCCCTCCCCTCTCACGCAATCTACCTCTCTCTCCCCTCCCCTCCCATGCACTCTACCTCTCTCTCCACTCCCCTCCCACACACTCTACCTCGCTCTATCCTCCCATGCACTCTACCTCTCTCTCCCCTCCCCACCCACGCACTCTACCTCGCTCTCCCCTCCCACGCACTCTTATCTCTCTCTCCCCTCCCCTCCCACGCTCTATCTCTCTCTCTTCCCTTCCCTCCCACACACTCTCCCTTCTCTCCCCTCCCCTCCCACACACACTCGCTCTCTCACACCTCCCCTCCCATGCACTCACCCTCTCTCTCCCTATCCCTCACATGCTTTCTCCCTCTCACTCACCTCCATTCCCATGCACTCTCCCTTCTCTCCCCTCCCCTTCCACGCACTCTCGCTCTCTCACACCTCCGCTCCCATGCACACCCTCTCACTCCCCATCCTTCACATGCTTTCTCCTCTCACTCACCTCCATTCCCTCACACCTTACCTCTCTCTCACCTCCCCTCCATCACACTCTCCCTCTCACTCCCTTCCCCTCCCATGCACTCTCCCCGTCTGTCCTCTCCCCTCTCATGTACTCTCCCTCTCTCTCCCCTTCACTCCCACCACTGCCCACACACTATCCCCCTCTGTCCCCTCCCCTCCCATGTACTCTTCTTCTCTCTGCCCTCCTGTCCCCTCCCACGCATTCTCCCACTCTATCCCCTCCCCTGCCCTCCCATGCACTCTCTCTCTCTCTCCCCTCACCTCCCCTCCCATGCACTCTCCCTCTCTCTCCACTCCCAGCCTCTCCCACGCAATCGCCCTCTCTTTCTCTGCCCTCCACTCCCCTCCCCTCCCACGCATTCTCCTTCTTTCTCCCCTCATCTCACACGCATTCCCTCTCACTCACCTCCCCTCCCCTCCCATGCACTCTCCCTCCCTCACCCCTACCCTACCCTCGCACGCAATCTCCCTCTCACACCCCTCCCCTCCCATGCACTGTCCTTTTCTATCCCCTCCCCACGCCTTCAACACCCTCTCCCGCTCCCTCCCCTCCGCTCCCGTGCACTCTCCCTCACTTTCCCCTCCCCACCCCTCCCACACACTCTTCCTCTCTCCCCCCTCCACTACCATGCATGGTCCATCTCCCTCCCCTACCCTCCCATGCTCTCTCCTTCGCTTTCCCCTCCACTCCCCACCCACGCACTCTTCCTCTCTCCCCCTCCGCTCCCATGCACTGTCCCTCTCCCTGCCATCCCCTCCCATGCACTCTCCCTCCCTCACCCCTCCCCTTCCCTGCCACTCACTATCCCTGTCTCACACCTCGGCACTCCTCCCACGCACTCTCCCTCTCTCTCCTCTCCCCTCCCGTGCACTCTCCTTTTATATCCCCTCCTCTCCCACCCACTCTCCCTCTCTCTGCCCTCCCCGCCCCTCCAACACCCTCTCCCTCTCTCTCCCCTCCCCTCCCATGCAATTATCCTCTTTCCTCCCTCCATTCCCACGCACACTCCCTCTCTCACCCTTACCCTACGATTGCACGCACTGACCCTCTCCCTCCACTCCACTCACATGCAACCTCCCTTGGTCTCAACTCCCCTCCCACGTACTCTTCCTCTCTCCCCCACTCCACTCCCATGCACTGTCCCTCTCCGTCACCCTCCCCTCCCACGCACTCTTCGTCTCTCAGTCCTCCCCTCCCACGCACACTCGCTCTCTCACACCTCCCCTCCCATGCACTCACCCTCTCTCTCCCTATCCCTCACATGCTTTCTCCCTCTCACTCACCTCCATTCCCATGCACTCTCTCTTCTCTCCCCTCCCCTTCCACGCACTCTCGCTCTCTCACACCTCCCCTCCCATGCACTCACCCTCTCACTCCCCATCCCTCACATGCTTTCTCCTCTCACTCACCTCCATTTCCTCACACCTTACCTCTCTCTCACCTCCCCTCCATCACACTCTCCCTCTCACTCCCCTCCGCTCCCATGCACTCTCCCCCTCTGTCCTCTCCCCTCCCACGTACTCTACTTCTCTCTGCCTTCCTGTCCCCTCCCACGCACTCTCCCTCTCTATCCCCTCCCCAGCCCTCCCATGCACTCTCTCTCTCTCTCACCTCACCTCCCTCCCATGCACTCTCCCTCTCTATCCCCTCCCAGCCCCTCCAATGCCCTCTCCCTCTCTCTCTCCCTCCCTTCCACTCCCCTCCCCACCCACGCACTCTCCTTCTCTCTCCCCTCCCCTCACACACATTCCCTCTCACTCCCCTCCCCTCCCCTCCCATGCACTCTCCCTCCCTCACCCCTACCCTACCCTCCCATGCAATCTCCCTCTCTCTCCCCTCCCCTCCCACGCACTCTCCTTTTCTATCCCCTCCCCACCCCTCCAACACCCTCTCCCTCTCTCTCCCCTCCCCTCCCATGCAATTCTCCTCTTTCCCCCTCCACTCACCCACACACTCCCTCTATCACCCTTACCCTACGCTCCCACGCACTGACCCTCTCCCTCCCCTCCCGTCCCATGCACTCTCCCTCACTTTCCCCTCCCCTCCCCTCAGACGCACTCTTCCTCTCTCCCCCTCCACTACAATGCACTGTACATCTCCCTCCCCTACCCACCCATGCCCTCTCCCTCGCTTTCGCCTCCATTCCCCACCCACGCACTCTTCCTCTCTCCCCCCCTCCACTCCCTTGCACTGTCCCTCTCCCTCCCATCCCCTCCCATGCACTCCCTCCCTCACCCCTCCCCTTCCCTGCCACGCACTATCCCTCTCTCACCCCTCGCCTCCCTTCCCATGCACTCTCCCTCTTCCTCCCCTCCCCTCCCATGCACTCTCCTTTTCTATCCCCTCCTCTCCCACCCACTCTCCCTTTCTCTCCCCTACCCGCCCCTCCAACACCCTCTCCCTCTCTCTCCCCTCCCCTCACCTCCCACGCCCTCCCCCCTCTCTGCCGTCACCTCCTATATGCTCACCCTCTCTCTCCCCTCCCCTCCCACGCATTCTCACTCTCTCTCACCTCTCCTACCATACACTATCCCCCTCTCTTTCCTCCCCTCCCACGCAATATCCCTCTCTCTCCCCTCTCCTCCCCTCCCGCACACTCTCCCACTCTCTCCCCTCCCCTCCCATGGACTCTCGCCCTCTCCCCTCCCCTCCAATACACTCTCCCTATCGCTCTCCACTCCTCACCTCCCATGCACTCTCACTCTCTCTAACCTCCCATGCACTCTCTGATTCTCTAATCTCCTTCTGCTGTCTTGCTCTCTCTCCTCCCCTCCCATGCACTCTCCCTCTCTCTCCCCTCCACTCCCAGCACTCTCCCTCTCTCAGCACTCCCCTCCCACACACTATCCCTCTCTCTTCCCTCCCCTCACACGCACTCTCCCTCTCTCAGCCCAACACACGCATGCACTCTCCCTCTCTCTCCCCTCCCATGCACTCACACTTGCTCTCCCCTCCCCTCCCCTCCCACACACTCTTCCTCTCTCCCTCTCACCTCCCCTCTCATGCACACTCCCTCTCTCATGCCTACCCCACCCTCTCATGCACTGTCCCTCTCCCTCCTCTCCACTCCCATGCAGCCTCCCTCCCTCTCCACTGCCCTACCCTCCCACGCACTATCCCTCTCTCACCCCTACCCTTCCCTCCCAAGCACTCTCCCTCTCTCACACCTGCCCTCCCACGCACTCTCGTTCTCTCTCCCCTCCCCTCCCATGCACTCTACCTCTCTCTCCATTCCCCTCCCACACACTCTACCTCTCTCTCCCCTCCCATGCACTCTACCTCTCTCCCCTCCCCTCCCACGCACTATCTCTCTCTCTCCCCCTTCCCTCCCACACACTCTCCCTTCTCTCCCCTCCACTCCCACGCACACTCGCTCTCTCACACCTCCCCTCCCATGCAGTCATCCTCTCACTCCCCATCCCTCACATGATTTCTCCCTCTCACTCACGTCCATTCCCACGCACATTACTCTCACTCACCTCCATTACCATGCACTCTCCCTTCTCTCCCCTCCCCTCCCTCGCACTCTCACTTTCTCACACCTCCCCTCCCATGCACTCACCCTCTCACTCCCCATCCCTCACATGCTTTCTCCCTCTCACTCACCTCCATTCCCACGCACCTTACCTCTCTCTCATCTCCCCTCCATCACACTCTCCCTCTCTCTGCCCTCCAATCCCACACAATCTCCCTCTCTCTCCCCCCCTCTCCCACGCACTCTCCCTCTCTCTCCCCTCCACTCCCACACACTCTCCCTCTCACTCCCCTCCCCTTCCTCGCACTCTCCCCCTCTGTCCTCTCCCCACCCACGTACTCTCGTTCTCTCTGCCCTCCTGTCCCCTCCCACGTACTCTCCCTCTCTATCCCCTCCCCAGCCCTCCCATGCACTCTCTCTCTCTCTCCCCCTCACCTTCCCTCCCACGCAATCTCCCTCTCTCTCCACTCCCAGCCCCTCCCACACCCTCACCCTCTCTCTCGCCCTCCCCTCCGCTCCCCTCCCCTCCCACGCACTCTCCCTCTCTCTCCCCTCCCAGCCCCTCCCACACCCTCTCCCTCTCTCTCTCTCTCCCCCTCCACTCCCCTCCCCTCCCACGCACTCTCCTTCTCTCTCCCCTCCCCTCACACGCATTCTATCTCGGTCCCCACCCCTCCCCTGCACTCTGCCTCCCTCACCCCTACCCTACCCTCCCAAGCTGTCTCCCTCTATGTCCCCTCCCCTCCCATGCACACTCCTTTTCTATTCCCTCCCCACCCCTCCAACACCCTCTCCCTCTCTCTCCCCTCCCCTCCCATGCATTTCTCCTCTTTCCCCCCTCCACTCACACGCACACTCCCTCTCTCACCCTTACCCTATGCTCCCACGCACTGACCCTCTCCCTCCCCTCCCCTCCCATGCACGCTCCCTCACTTTCCCCTCCCCTACCCTCCCACGCACTCTTCCTCTCTCCCCCCTCCACTACCATGCACTGTCCATCACCCTCCCCTACCCTCCCATGCACTCTCCCTCGCTTTCCCCTCCACTCCCCACCCACACACTCTTCCTCTCTCCCCGCTCCACTCCCATGCACTGTCCCTCTCTCTCCCATCCCCTCCCATGCACTCTCCCTCCCTCACCCCTCCCCTTCCCTGCCATGCACTATCCCTCTCTCAATCCTCGCCTCCCCTCCCATGCACTCTCCCTCTCTCACCCCTCACCTCCCATGCACTCTCCTGTTATATACCCCCTCTCCCACCCACTCTACCTCTCTCTCCCCTCCCCGCCCCTCCAACACCCTCTCCCTCTCTCTCCCCTCCCCTCCCCTCCCATGCAATTCTCCTCTTTCCTCCCTCCATTCCCATGCACACTCCCTCTCTCACCCTTACCCTACGATCCCACGCACTGACCCTCTCCCTCCCATCCCCTCACATGCACTCTCCCTCCCTCACCCCTCCCCTTCCCTGCCATGCACTGTCCCTCTCTCCTCTCTCACCCCTCCCCTCCCATGCACTCTCATTTTCTATCCCCTCCCCTCCCACGCACTCTCCCTCTCTCTGCCTCCCCCCCGCTCCCACGCTTTCTCCGTCTCACTCGCCTCCATTCCCACGCACTCTCCCTCTCTCCTGTCCGCTCCCATGCACTCTTCCCCTCTCTTCCCTTCCCTCCCATGCAGTCTCCCTCTCTCTCCCCTGCCCTCCCATGCACTCTCATTCTCTTGCCCCTCCCCTCCCACGTACTCACCCTCTCTCTGCCCTACCATCCCACGCAATCTACCTCTCTCTCCCCTCCTATCCCACACACTCTCCCTGACTCTTCCCTTCTCCCCCATGCACTCTCCCTGTCTCTCCCCTCTCCTCCCATACCCTCCCTCTCTCCCCTCCCACGCACTCCTCCCTATCTTTCCCCTCCTACCCAGGCACTCTAACTCACAACTCCTCCGCTCCTAAGCAGTCTCCCTCTCTTTCTCCCCTCCCTTCCCGTGCACTCTTTTGCTCTGTCCCCCTCCCCTAACACACACCATCACCCTCTCTTTCCTCCCCTCCCACACAATATCCCGCTCTCTCCACTATCCTCCCAGGCACTCTCCCTGTCACTCCCTTCCCCTCCCACACACATCCCCCTCTCTTTCATCCCCTCCCACGCACTCTCCCTCTCTCTCCCCTTAACTCCCCTCCCACGCACTCTCCTCTCTATTAATTCCCTCCAAAGCACTCTCCTTCTCTCTGCCCTACCCTCCCAAGCACTCTCCCTCACTCTCCCCTTCTCTCCCATGAACTCTCCCTATCTTTCCACTCCTGCCAGGCATGCTACCTCTTAACCCCTCCACTCCCACGCACTCTCGCTGTCTTTCTCCCCTCCCCTCCCGCACACTCTTTCGCTCTCTCCCCTCCCCTCCCACACACTCTCCCTCTCTCTCACCTCACCTAGCCTGCCACGCCCTCTCCGTCTCAATCCTCTCACCTGCCCTCCCACGTACTCTCCCTCTCTCTCCCCTCACCTCCCCTTCCACGCACTCTCCGTCTCTCTCCCCTCCCACGCCCTCTCGATCGCTCTCACCTCCCCTTCCACGCATTCTCCTTCTCTATCACCTCCCCTCCCAATCTCTCTCCCTCTCTCTCCCCACCCTGCCCTTACCACGCCCTCTCCATCTCTCTCCCCTACCGTCCCCTCCCCTCCCACCTACTATCCCTCTCTCTCCCCTCTCCTCCCTTCCCGCACAATCTCCACCTCTCTCCCCTCCCCTCCCATGGACTCTCGCCCTCTCCCCTCCCCTACAATGCACTCTCCCTCTCACTCCCCACTCCTCACCTCCCATGCACTCTCACTCTCTCTAACCTCCCATGCACTCTCCGACTCTCTGCTCTCCTTTTGCTGTCTCGCTCTCTCTCTCCTCCCCTCCCATGCACTCTCCCTCTCTCTCCCCTCCATTCCCAGCATTCTCCCTCTCTCAGCACTCCCCTCCCACGCACTCTCCCTCTCTCTTCCCTCCCCTCACATGCACTCTCCCTCTCTCAGCCCAACACATGCATGCACTCTCCCTCTCTCTCCCCTCCCATGCACTCACCCTCACTCTCCCCTACCCTCCGCTCCCACACACTCTTCCTCTCTCCCTCTCACTTCCCCTCTCATGCATACTCCCTCGCTCACGCCTACCCTACCCTCTCATGCACTGTCCCTCTCCCTCCTCTCCATTCCCATGCAGTCTCCCTCCCTCTCCACTGCCCTACCCCTCCCACGCACTATCCCTCTCTCACTCCTACCCTTCCCTCCCATGCAGTCTCCCTCTCTCACACCTCACCTCCTACGCACTCTCGTTCTCTCTCGCCTCCCCTCCCATGCACTCTACCTCTCTCTCCCT
>JANJGN010000005.1:62930478-63006842 GCA_026770705.1 Isurus oxyrinchus
CCACGCACCATCTCTCTCTCTCCCCTTCCCTCCCACAAACTCTCCCACTCTCTTCCCTCCCCTCACACGCACTCTACCTCTCTCAGCCCAACACACGCATGCACTCTCCCTCTCTCTCACCTCCCATGCACTCACCCTCGCTCTCCCCTACCCTCCTCTCCCACACATTCTTCCTCTCTCTCTCTCACCTCCCCTCTCATGCACACTCCCTCTCTCACGCCTACCCTACCCTCTCATGCACTGTCCCTCTCCCTCCTCTCCACTCCCACGCACACTCCCTCCCTCTCCACCGCCCTACCCTCCCACGCACTATCCCTCTCTCACCACTACCCTTCCCCTCCCAAGCACTCTCCTTCTCTCACACCTCCCCCTCCCACGCACTCTCGTTCTCTCTCCCCTTCCCTCCCACGCACTCTACCTCTCTCTCCCCTCCCCTCCCACGCAATCCAACTTTCTCTCCCCTCACCTCCCACGCACGCTACCTCTCTCTCCCCTCCCCTCCCACGCACTCTCCCCTTCTCTCCCCTCCCCTCCCACGCACACTTGCTCTCTCACACCTCCCCTCCCATGCACTCACCCTCTCTCTCCCCATCCCTCACATGCTTTCTCCCTCTCACTCACCTCCATTACCATGCACTCTCCCTTCTCTCCCCACCCCTCCCACGCACTCTCTCTCTCTCACACCTCCCCTCCCATGCACTCACCCTCTCACTCCCCCATCCCTCACATGCTTTCTCCCTCTCACTCACCTCCATTCCCACGCACCTTACCCCTCTCACATCTTCCCTCCATTCACAGTCTCCCTCTCTCTGCCCTCCAATCCCACACAATCTCCCTCTCTCTCCCCTCCTCTCCCACGCACTCTCCCTGTCTCTCCCCTCCACTCCCACACACTCTCCCTCTCACTCCCCTCCCCTCCCACACACTATCCCCCTCTGTCCTCTCCCCGCCCACGTACTCTCCTTCTCTCTGCCCTCCTGTCCCCTCCCATGCACTCTTCCTCTTTATCCCCTCCCCAGCCCTCCCATGCACTCTCTCTCTCTCCCCTCACCTCCCCTCCCATGCAGTCTCCCTCTCTCTCCGCTCCCAGCCCCTCCCACACCCTCGCCCTCTCACTCTCCCTCCCCTCCACTCCCCTCCCCTCCCACGCACTCTCCCTCTCTCTCCCCTCCCAGCCCCTCCCACGCCCTCTCCATCTCTCTCTCTCTCCCCTCCACTGCCCTCCCCTCCCACGCAGTCTCCTTCTCTCTCCCCTCCCCTCACACGCATTCCATCTCACTCCCCTCCCACGCACTCTCCTTCTCTCTCCCCTCCCCTCACACGCATTCCATCTCGCACCCCACCCCTCCCCTCCCCTGCACTCTCCCTCCCTCACCCCTACCCTACCCTCGCAAGCTATCTCCCTCTCTGTCCCCTCCCCTCACACGCACTCTCCTTTTCTATCCCTTCCCCACACCTCCAACACCCTCTCTCTCTCTCTCCCCTCCCCTCCTATGCAATCCTCCACTTTCCCCCCCTCCACTCACACGCACACTCCCTCTCTCACCCTTACCCTCCGCTCCCACGCACTGAACCTCTCCCTCCCCTCCCCTCCCATGCACTCTCCCTCGCTTTCCCCTCCCCTCCCCTCCCACGCACTCTTCCTCTCTCCCCCCTCCACTACCATGCACTGTCCATCACCCTCCCCTACCCTCTCATACACTCTCCCTCACTTTCCTGTCCACTCCCCACCCACACACTCAGCCTCTCTCCCCGCTCCACTCCCATGCACTGTCCCTCTCCCTCCCATCCCCTCCCATGCACTCTCCCTCCCTCACCCCTCCCCTTCTCTGCCACGCACTATCCCTCTCTCACCCCTCACCTCCCCGCACTATCCCTCTCTCTCCCATCACATCCCATGCAGTCTCTTTTTATATCACCTCCTATCCCACCCACTCTCCCTGTCTCTCCCCTCCCAGCCCCTCCAACACCCTCTCCCTCTCTCTCCCCCTCCCCTCCCATGCAATTCTCCTCTTTCCTCCCCTCCATTGTCATGCACACTCCCTCTCTCACCCTTACCCTACGATCCCACGCACTGACCCTCTCCCTCACCTCCCCTCCCATGCACTCTCCCTCCCTCACCCCTCCCCTTCCCCTGCCACGCACTGTCCCTCTCTCTCCCCTTTGTTCCCTCCCATGCACTCTCCCTCTCACTGCCCAACCCTCCCCTCCCATGCACTCTCCCTCTCTCTCCCCTCCCCTACCATGCACTCTCCATCTCGCTCTCTACACCTCACTTCCCATGCACTCTACCTCTCTCTCCCCTTCCTCCCAGCACTCTGCCTCTCCCAGCCCTCCCCTGCCATGCACTCACCGCTTCTCCCCCTCCCTTTGCAGTCTCCCTCTCTCTCTCTCCTCCCCTCGCATGCACTCTCCCTCTCTCTCCCCACCCCCCTCACACTCTCCCTCTCTCTCCCCTCTGTTCCCACACACAATCACTCTCTCTCACCTCCCATCCCAGGCACTCTCCATATCTCTTCCATCTTCTCCCACCCACTATCCCTCTCCCTCCCTTCCACTACCCTCCCAGGCCCTCTCCCTTTCTCTCCCCTCCCCTCCCACGAACTCTCTCTCCCACTCCCCTCCCCTTCCATGCACTATCTGTCTCTCTCCCCTCACCTCCTCTCCCATGCACTCTCCATCTCTATCCCCGCCCCTCCCAGGCACTCTCCTTTTCTATCCCCTCCTCTCCCACCCACTCTCCCTCTCTTTTCCCTCACCTCCCCTGCCATGCTCTCTCACTCTCCATCCACTCACCTCCCCTTCCATGCACTCTCCCTCTCTCTCCCCTCACCTCCCCTCCCACGCACTCTCCCTCTCTCTCCCATCCCAAGCCCTCTCGATCTCTCTCACCTCCCCTTCCACGCACTCTCCTTCTCTATCACCTCCCCTCCCACCCTCTGCCCTCTCTCTCTGCACCCTGCCCTTCCCACACGCCCCTACCTCTCTCTCCCCTCCTGTCCCCTCCCCTCCCTGCGACTCTACCTCTCTCACCCCTCACCTCCAATGGATTCTCGCACTCTGACCTACTCTACAATGCACTCTCCCCTCTCACTCCCCACTTCTCCCCTCCCATGCACTCTCCCTCTCTCTCCCCTCCCATGCACTCTAACTCTCTCTCCCATCCACTCTCAGCACTCTCCCTCTCTCAGCCCTCCCCTCCCAAGCCATCTCCGACTCACTCCCCTCCTTTTGCAAACTCCCTCTCTCTCTCCTTCCCTCCCATGCACTATCCCCCTTCTGTCCCTCCCCTCCCATGTACTCTCCTTCTCTCTCCCCACCTGTCACCTCCCACGCACTCTCCTTCTATATCGCATCCACTCCCCTCCCACCCACTATCCCTCATCTCCCCTCACTCTCCCCTTCCTTCCCACAGACTTTCGCCCTCTCTTCCCTTCCCTCCCACGCACTCTCCCTCCCTCTCCCCTCCCCTCCCCACCCAGTCACTCTCCCACCCTCTCCCCTCCCCTTACTGGCACTCTCCCTCCCTCACCCCTCCCCTCCTACGCACTCTTTCTCTCTCTCCACTCCCCTGCCATGCACTATTCCCCTCACACCCCTCCCCACGCAGTCTCCCTCTCTGTCCCCTCCCCTCCCTTGCACTCTCCCTGTCGCACCCCTCCGTTCCCATGCACTCCCTCACTTTCTACCCACCCCTCCCATGAACTCTCTCTCTCACTCCCCTCACCTCCCACACACTATTCCACTCTCTTCCCTCCCCTACCACACACTATCCCTCACTCTCTTCCCTCCCACGCCCTCTCCCTCTCTCTCCCCCTCCCCTCCCCACCCAGGCACTCTCCCTCTCCTCCCCTCCCATGCACTCTCCCTCCTTCACCCCTACCCTACCCTTCCACGCAATCTCCCTCTCACTCCCTTCCCCTCCAATGCACTCCCCTTCTCTATCCCATCCCCTCCCAACCACTCTCCCTCTCCCTCCCCTCCCCAACCCCCCACACCCTCTCGCTCTTCCTCCCCACCCCTCCCCACCCCATGCACTCTCCTTCTCCAACCCCCCTCCTCCCCTCCCACCCACTCTCCCTCTCTCTCCCTCTGCTCCCCTCCCACGCACTCTCCCTCTCACTGCCAAACCCTCCCCCTCCCATGCACTCTCCCTCTCTCTCCCCTCCCCTACCATGCACTCTCCATCTCACTCCCCACACCTCCTTTACCATGCACTCCACCTCTCTCTCCCCTCACCTCCCAGCACTCTGCCTCTCCCAGCCCTCCCCTGCCATGCACTCACCGCTTCTACCCCTCCCTTTGCAGTCTCCCTCTCTCTCTCTCCTCCCCTCATATGCAATCTCCCTCTCTCTCCCCTACCATCCCATTCACTCTCCCCGCTCTCTCCCCCTCCCCTCCCACGCACTCACCCTCTCTCTCCCCACCCCCCTCACACTCTCCCTCTCTCTCCCTTCTGTTCCCACACACAATCACTCTCTCTCACCTCCCATCCCAGGCACTCTCCATATCTCTTCCATCTTCTCCCACCCACTATCCCTCTCCCTCCCTTCCACTACCCTCCCAGGCCCTCTCCCTTTCTCTCCCCCTTCCCTCCCACGAACTCTCTCTCCCACTCTCCTCCCCTTCCATGCACTATCTGTCCTCTCTCCCCTCACCTCCCCCACCCATGCACTCTCCCTCTCTATCCCTGCCCCTCCCATGCACTCTCCATTTCTATCCCCTCCTCTACCACCCACTCTCCCTCTCTTTTCCCTCACCTCTCCTGCCATGCTCTCTCACTCTCCATCCACTCACCTGCCCTCCAGTGCACTCTCCCTCTCTCCCCCTCCCCTCCCACGGATTCTCGCACTCTGACCTACTCTACAATGCATTCTCCCTCTCACTCCCCACGTCTCCCCTCCCATGCACATTAACTCTCTCTCCCATCCACTCCCAGCAATCTCCCTCTCTCAGCCCTCCCCTTCCAAGCACTCTCCGACTCTCTCCCCTCCTTTTGCAGACTCCCTCTCTCTCTCCTCCCCTCCCATGCACTATCCCCCTCTGTCCCCTCCCATCCCATGTACTTTCCTTCTCTCTCCACTCCTGTCACCTCCTACGCACTCTCCTTCTATATCCCATCCACTCCACTCCCACCCTCTATCCCTCATCTCCCCTCACTCTCCCCTCCCTTCCCACAGACTTTGCCCTCTCTTCCCTTCCCTCCCACGCACTCTCCCTCTCTCTCTCCTCCCCTCCCAGTCACTCTCCCACGCACTCCCCTCCCCTTACTGACACTCTCCCCTCTCTCTCCCCTCCCCTCCCACGCACTCTCTCTCTCTCTCTCCACTCCCCTCCCATGCACTATTCCCCTCACACCCCTCCCACGCAGTCTCCCTCTCTCTCCCTTCCTCTCCCACGCACTCTCCCTGTCGCACCCCTCCGTTCCCATGCACTCCCTCTCTTTCTCCCCACCCCTCCCATGCACTCTCTCTCTCACTCCCCTCACCTCCCACACACTATTCCACTCTCTTACCTCCCCTACCACGCACTATCCCTCGCTTCTCTCCCTCCCATGCCCTCTCCCTCTCTCTCCCCTCCCCTCCCCTCCCAGGCACTCTCCCTCCCCTCCCCTCCCATGCACTCTCCCTCCTTCACCCCTACCCTACCCTTCCACGCAATCTCCCTCTTACTCCCCACACCTCCCTTCCCATGCACTCCATCTCTCTCTCCCCTCACCTCCCAGCACTCTCCCTCTCCCAGCCCTCCCCTGCCATGCACTCACCGCTTCTCCCCCTCCCTTTGCAGTCTCCCTCTCTCTCTCCTCCCCTCCAATGCACTCTCCTTCTCTATCCCATCCCCTCCCAACCACTCTCCCTCTCCCTCCCCTCCCCAACGCCCACACCCTCTCGTTCTTTCTCTCCTCCCCTCCCCAACCCATGCACTCACCTTCTCCAACCCCTCTCCTCCCCCCTACCCTCTCTCCCTCTCTCTCCCCTCTGCTCCCCTCCCACGCACTCTCCCTCTCACTGCCCAACCCTCCCCTCCCATGCACTCTCCCTCTCTCTCCCCTCCCCTACCATGCAGTCTCCATCTCAGTCCCCACACCTCCCTTCCCATGCACTCCACCTCTCTCTCCCCTCACCTCCCAGCACTCTCCCTCTCCCAGCCCTCCCCTGCCATGCACTCACAACTTCTCCCCCTCCCTTTGCAGTCACCCTCTCTCTCTCTCCTCCCCTCACTGGCACTCTCCCTCCCTCTCCTCTCCCCTCCCACGCACTCTCTCTCTATCTCCACTTCCCTCCCATGCACTATTCCCCTCTCTGTCCCCTCCCCTCCCAGGCACTCTCCCTGTCGCGCCCTTCTGTTCCCACGCACTCCCTCTCTCTCTCCCATCCACTCCCATGCACTCTCTCTCTCACTCCCCTCAACTCCCACACACTATTCTACTCACTTTCCTCCCCTACCACGCACTATCCAACGCTCTCTTCCCTCCCACACCCTCTCCTTCTCTCTCCCCTCCCCTCCCCACGCAGGCACTCTCACTCCCCTCCCCTCCAAGGCACTCTCCCTCCTTCACCCCCTACCCTACCCTTCCACGCAATCTCCCTCTCGCTCCCTTCCCCTCCGATGCACTCTCCTTCTCTATCCCATCCCCTCCCAACCACTCTCCCTCTCCCTCCCCTCCCCAACGCCCCACACCCTCTCGTTCTTTTTCTCCTCCCCTCCCCAACCCATGCACTCACCTTCTCCAACCCCTCTCCTCCCCTCCTACACTCCCTCCCTCTCTCTCCCCTCTGCTCCCCTCCCACGCACTCTCCCTCTCACTGCCCAACCCTCCCCTCCCATGCACTCTCCCTCTCTCTCCCCTCCCCTACCATGCAGTCTCCATCTCACTCCCCACACCTCCCTTCCCATGCACTCCACCTCTCTCTCCCCTCACCTCCCAGCACTCTCCCTCTCCCAGCCCTCCCCTGCCATGCACTCACAACTTCTCCCCCTCCCTTTGCAGTCACCCTCTCTCTCTCTCCTCCCCTCACTGGCACTCTCCCTCCCTCACCTCTCCCCTCCCACGCACTCTCTCTCTCTCCACTTCCCTCCCATGCACTATTCCCCTCTCCGTCCCCTCCCCTCCCAGGCACTCTCCCTGTCGCACCCCCTCCGTTCCCGCGCACTCCCTCTCTCTCTCCCATCCACTCCCATGCACTCTCTCTCTCACTCCCCTCAACTCCCACACACTATTCTACTCTCTTTCCTCCCCTACCACGCACTATCCCTCGCTCTCTTCCCTCCCACGCCCTCTCCTTCTCTCTCCCCTCCCCTCCCCACCCAGGCACTCTCCCTCCCCTCCCCTCCAAGGCACTCTCCCTCCTTCACCCCTACCCTACCCTTCTACGCAATCTCCCTCTCACTCCCTTCCCCTCCAATGCACTCTCCTTCTCTATCCCATCCCCTCCCAACCACTCTCCCTCTCCCTCCCCTCCCCAAATCCCACACCCTCTCCCTCTTTCTCCCCACCCCTCCCCACCCAATGCACTCTCCTTCTCCAACCCCTCTCCTCCCCTCCCACCCACTCTCCCTCTCTCTCCCTCAGCTCCCCTCCCACGCACTCTCTCTCTCACTGCCAAACCCTCCCCTCCCATGCACTCTCCCTCTCTCTCCCCTCCCCTACCATGCACTCTCCATCTCACTCCCCACACCTCCTTTACCATGCACTCCACCTCTCTCTCCCCTCACCTCCCAGCACTCTGCCTCTCCCAGCCCTCCCCTGCCATGCACTCACCACTTCTACCCCTCCCTTTGCAGTCTCCCTCTCTCTCTCTCCTCCCCTCACATGCACTCTCCCTCTCTCTCCCCTCCCATCCCATTCACTCTCCCGCTCTCTCCCCTCCCCTCCCACGCACTCACCCTCTCTCTCCCCACCCCCCCCTCACACTCTCCCTCTCCCTCCCCTCCGTTCCCACACACAATCACTCTCTCTCACCTCCCATCCCAGGCACTCTCCATATCTCTTCCATCTTCTCCCACCCACTATCCCTCTCCCTCCCTTCCACTACCCTCCCAGGCCCTCTCCCTTTCTCTCCCCTTCCCTCCCACGAACTCTCTCTCCCACTCTCCTCCCCTTCCATGCACTATCTGTCTCTCTCCCCTCACCTCCCCACCCATGCACTCTCCCTCTCTATCCCTGCCCCTCCCATGCACTCTCCATTTCTATCCCCTCCTCTACCACCCACTCTCCCTCTCTTTTCCCTCACCTCTCCTGCCATGCTCTCTCACTCTCCATCCACTCACCTGCCCTCCAGTGCACTCTCCCTCTCTCCCCTCCCCTCCCACGGATTCTCGCACTCTGACCTACGCTACAATGCACTCTCCCTCTCACTCCCCACGTCTCCCCTCCCATGCACATTAACTCTCTCTCCCATCCACTCCCAGCACTCTCCCTCTCTCAGCCCTCCCCTTCCAAGCACTCTCCGACTCTCTCCCCTCCTTTTGCAGACTCCCTCTCTCTCTCCTCCCCTCCCATGCACTATCCCCCTCTGTCCCCTCCCATCCCATGTACTTTCCTTCTCTCTCCACTCCTGTCACCTCCTACGCACTCTCCTTCTATATCCCATCCACTCCCCTCCCACCCACTATCCCTCATCTCCCCTCACTCTCCCCTCCCTTCCCACAGACTTTGCCCTCTCTTCCCTTCCCTCCCACGCACTCTCCCTCTCTCTCCCCTCCCCTCCCAGTCACTCTCCCACGCACTCCCCTCCCCTTACTGACACTCTCCCTCTCTCTCCCCTCCCCTCCCACGCACTCTCTCTCTCTCTCTCCACTCCCCTCCCATGCACTATTCCCCTCACACCCCTCCCACGCAGTCTCCCTCTCTCTCCCTTCCTCTCCCACGCACTCTCCCTGTCGCACCCCTCCGTTCCCATGCACTCCCTCTCTTTCTCCCCACCCCTCCCATGCACTCTCTCTCTCACTCCCCTCACCTCCCACACACTATTCCACTCTCTTACCTCCCCTACCACGCACTATCCCTCGCTTCTCTCCTTCCCATGCCCTCTCCCTCTCTCTCCCCTCCCCTCCCCTCCCAGGCACTCTCCCTCCCCTCCCCACCCATGCACTCTCCCTCCTTCACCCCTACCCTACCCTTCCACGCAATCTCCCTCTTACTCCCCACACCTCCCTTCCCATGCACTCCATCTCTCTCTCCCCTCACCTCCCAGCACTCTCCCTCTCCCAGCCCTCCCCTGCCATGCACTCACCGCTTCTCCCCCTCCCTTTGCAGTCTCCCTCTCTCTGTCCTCCCCTCCAATGCACTCTCCTTCTCTATCCCATCCCCTCCCAACCACTCTCCCTCTCCCTCCCCTCCCCAACGCCCACACCCTCTCGTTCTTTCTCTCCTCCCCTCCCCAACCCATGCACTCACCTTCTCCAACCCCTCTCCTCCCCCCTACCCTCTCTCCCTCTCTCTCCCCTCTGCTCCCCTCCCACGCACTCTCCCTCTCACTGCCCAACCCTCCCCTCCCATGCACTCTCCCTCTCTCTCCCCTCCCCTACCATGCAGTCTCCATCTCAGTCCCCACACCTCCCTTCCCATGCACTCCACCTCTCTCTCCCCTCACCTCCCAGCACTCTCCCTCTCCCAGCCCTCCCCTGCCATGCACTCACAGTTCTCCCCCTCCCTTTGCAGTCACCCTCTCTCTCTCTCTCCTCCCCTCACTGGCACTCTCCCTCCCCCTCCTCTCCACTCCCACGCACTCTCTCTCTATCTCCACTTCCCTCCCATGCACTATTCCCCTCTCTTTCCCCTCCCCTCCCAGGCACTCTCCCTGTCGCGCCCCTCCATTCCCACGCACTCCCTCTCTCTCTCCCATCCACTCCCATGCACTCTCTCTCTCACTCCCCTCAACTCCCACACACTATTCTACTCTCTTTCCTCCCCTACCACGCACTATCCATCGCTCTCTTCCCTCCCACGCCCTCTCCTTCTCTCTCCCCTCCCCTCCCCACGCAGGCACTCTCACACCCCTCCCCTCCAAGGCACTCTCCCTCCTTCACCCCTACCCTACCCTTCCACGCAATCTCCCTCTCACTCCCTTCCCCTCCAATGCACTCTACTTCTCTATCCCATCCCCTCCCAACCACTCTCCCTCTCCCTCCCCTCCCCAACGCCCACACCCTCTCGTTCTTTCTCTCCTCCCCTCCCCAACCCATGCACTCACCTTCTCCAACCCCTCTCCTCCCCTCCTACACTCTCTCCCTCTCTCTCCCCTCTGCTCCCCTCCCACGCACTCTCCCTCTCACTGCCCAACCCTCCCCGCCCATGCACTCTCCCTCTCTCTCCCCTCCCCTACCATGCAGTCTCCATCTCAGTCCCCACACCTCCCTTCCCATGCACTCCACCTCTCTCTCCCCTCACCTCCCAGCACTCTCCCTCTCCCAGCCCTCCCCTGCCATGCACTCACAACTTCTCCCCCTCCCTTTGCAGTCACCCTCTCTCTCTCTCTCCTCCCCTCACTGGCACTCTCCCTCCCTCTCCTCTCCCCTCCCACGCACTCTCTCGCTATCTCCACTTCCCTCCCATGCACTATTCCCCTCTCTGTCCCCTCCCCTCCCAGGCACTCTCCCTGTCGCGCCCCTCCGTTCCCACGCACTCCCTCTCTCTCTCCCATCCACTCCCATGCACTCTCTCTCTCACTCCCCTCAACTCCCACACACTATTCTACTCTCTTTCCTCCCCTACCACGCACTATCCCTCGCTCTCTTCCCTCCCACGCCCTCTCCTTCTCTCTCCCCTCCCCTCCCCATGCAGGCACTCTCACTCCCCTCCCCTCCAAGGCACTCTCCCTCCTTCACCCCTACCCTACCCTTCCACGCAATCTCCCTCTCACTCCCTTCCCCTCCAATGCACTCTCCTTCTCTATCCCATCCCCTCCCAACCACTCTCCCTCTCCCTCCCCTCCCCAACGCCCACACCCTCTCTTTCTTTCTCTCCACCCCTCCCCAACCCATGCACTCACCTTCTCCAACCCCTCTCCTCCCCTCCTACACTCTCTCCCTTTCTCTCCCCTCTGCTCCCCTCCCACGCACTCTCCCTCTCACTGCCCAACCCTCCCCTCCCATGCACTCTCCCTCTCTCTCCCCTCCCCTACCATGCAGTCTCCATCTCAGTCCCCACACCTCCCTTCCCATGCACTCCACCTCTCTCTCCCCTCACCTCCCAGCACTCTCCCTCTCCCAGCCCTCCCCTGCCATGCACTCACAACTTCTCCCCCTCCCTTTGCAGTCACCCTCTCTCTCTCTCCTCCCCTCACTGGCACTCTCCCTCCCTCTCCTATCCCCTCCCACGCACTCTCTCTCTCTCTCCACTTCCCTCCCATGCACTATTCCCCTCTCCGTCCCCTCACCTCCCAGGCACTCTCCCTGTCGCGCCCCTCCATTCCCACGCACTCCGTCTCTCTATCCCATCCCCTCCCAACCACTCTCCCTCTCCCTCCCCTCTCCAACCCGCACACCCTCTCCCTCTTTCTCCCCACCCCTCCCCACCCAATGCACTCTCCTTCTCCAACCCCTCTCCTCCCCTCCCACCCACTCTCCCTCTCACTGCCAAACCCTCCCCTCCCATGCACTCTCCCTCTCTCTCCCCTCCCCTACCATGCACTCTCCATCTCACTCCCCACACCTCCTTTACAATGCAATCCACCTCTCTCTCCCCTCACCTCCCAGCACTCTGCCTCTCCCAGCCCTCCCCTGCCATGCACTCACCGCTTCTCCCCCTCCCTTTGCAGTCTCCCTCTCTCTCTCTCCTCCCCTCACATGCACTCTCCCTCTCTCTCCCCTCCCATCCCATACACTCACCTGCTCTCTCCCCTCCCCTCCCACGCACTCACCCTCTCTCTCCCCACCCCCCTCACACTCTCCCTCTCCCTCCCCTCTGTTCCCACACACAATCACTCTCTCTCACCTCCCATCCCAGGCACTCTCCATATCTCTTCCATCTTCTCCCACCCACTATCCCTCTCCCTCCCTTCCACTACCCTCCCAGGCCCTCTCCATTTCTCTCCCCTTCCTTCCCATGAACTCTCTCTCCCACTCCCCTCCCCTCCCATGCACTATCTGTCTCTCTCCCCTCACCTCCCCTCCCATGCACTCTCCCTCTCTATCCCCGCCCCTCCGATGCACTCTCCATTTCTATCCCCTCCTCTCCCACCCACTCTCCCTCTCTTTTCCCTCACCTCCCCTGCCATGCTCTCTCACTCTCCATCCACTCACCTGCCCTCCAATGCACTCTCCCTCTCTCTCCCCTCACCTCCCCTCCCACGCACTCTCCCTCTCTCTCCCCTCCCACGCCCTCTCAATCTCTCTCACCTCCCCTTCCACGCACTCTCCTTCTCTATCACCTCCCCTCCCAACCTCTGCCCTCTCTCTCTGCACCCTGCCCTTCCCACACGCCCTACCTCTCTCTCCCCTCCTGTCCCCTCCCCTCCCAGGCACTCTCCCACTCTCTCCCCTCCCCTCCCACGGATTCTCGCACTCTGACCGACTCTACAATGCACTCTCCCTCTCACTCCCCATGTCTCCCCTCCCATGCACTCTCCCTCTCTCTCCCCTCCCATGCACTCTAACTCTCTCTCCCATCCGCTCCCAGCACTCTCCCTCTCTCAGCCCTCCCCTCCCAAGCACTCTCCGACTCTCTCCCCTCCTTTTGCAAACTCCCTCTCTCTCTCCTCCCCTCCCATGCACTATCCCCCTCTGTCCCCTCCCATCCCATGTACTTTTCTTCTCTCTCCACTCCTGTCACCTCCTACACACTCTCCTTCTATATCCCATCCACTCCCCTCCCACCCACTATCCCTCATCTCCCCTCACTCTCCCCTCCCTTCCCATAGACTTTCGCCCTCTCTTCCCTTCCCTCCCACACACTCTCCCTCTCTCTCCCCTCCCCTCCCCTCCCAGTCGCTCTCCCACTCACTCTCCTCCCCTTACTGACACTCTCCCTCTCTCTCCCCTCCCCTCCCACGCAGTCTCTCTCTCCACTCCCCTCCCAAGCACTATTCCCCTCACACCCCTCCCACGCAGTCTAGCTCTCTCTCCCCTCCCCTCCCACGCACTCTCCCTGTCGCACCCCTCCGTTCCCACGCACTCCCTCTCTTTCTCACCACCCCTCCCATGCACTCTCCTCACCTCCCACACACTATTCCACTCTCTTACCTCCCCTACCACGCACTATCCCTCGCTTCTTCCCTCCCATGCCCTCTCCCTCTCTCTCCCCTCCCCTCTCCTCCCAGGCACTCTCCCTCCCCTCCCCTCCCATGCACTCTCCCTCCTTCACCCCTACCCTACCCTTCCACGCAATCTCCCTCTTACTCCCCACACCTCCCTTCCCATGCACTCCACCTCTCTCTCCCCTCACCTCCCAGCACTCTCCCACTCCCAGCCCTCCCCTGCCATGCACTCACCGCTTCTCCCCCTCCCTTTGCAGTCTCCCTCTCTCTCTCTCCTCCCCTCCAATGCACTCTCCTTCTCTATCCCATCCCCTCCCAACCACTCTCCCTCTCTCTCCCCTCCCCAACCCCAACACATCTTGCACTTGCTCCCCTCTCCTCCCCTCCCACCCACTCTCTCTCTCTCTCCCCTCTGCTCCCCTCCCACGCATTCTCCCTCTCAATCCCCAACCCTCCACTCCCACGCACTCTCCCTCTCAATCCCCTCCCCTACCATGCACTCTTCATCTCGCTCCCCACACCTCCCTTCCCATGCACTCTTCCTCTCTCTCCCCTCACCTCCCAGCACTCTACCTCTCCCAGACCTCCACTGCCATGCACTCATCGCTTCTCCCCCTCCCTTTGCAGTCTCCCTCTTTCTCTTCTCCCCTCGCATGCACTGTCCCTCTCTCTCCCCTCCCATCCCATACACTCTCCCGCTCTCTCCCCTCCCCTCCCATGCACTCACCCTCTCTCTCCCCACCCCCCCTCACACTCTCCCTCTCTCTCCCCTCTGTTCCCACACACAATCACTCTCTCTCACCTCCCATCCCAGGCACTCTCCATATCTCTTCCATCTTCTCCCACCCACTATCCCTCTCCCTCCCTTCCACTACCCTCCCAGGCCCTCTCCATATCTCTTCCATCTTCTCCCACCCACTATCCCTCTCCCTCCCTTCCACTACCCTCCCAGGCCCTCTCCCTTTCTCTCCCCTCCCCTCCCACGAACTCTCTCTCCCACTCCCCTCCCCTCCCATGCACTCTCCCTCTCTATCCCTGCCGCTTTCATGCACTCTCCTTTTCTATCCCCTCCTCTCCCACCTACTCTCCCTCTCTTTTCCCTCACCTCCCCTGCCATGCTCTCTCGCTCTCCATCCACTCACCTGCCCTCCAATGCACTCTCCCTCTCTCTCCCCTCACCTCCCCTCCCACGCACTCTCCCTCTCTCTCCCCTCCCACGCCCTCTTGATCTCTCTCACCTCCCCTTCCACGCACTCTCCTTCTCTATCACCTCCCTTCCCACCCTCTCTCCCTCTCTCTATGCACCCTGCCCTTCCCACACGCCCTCCCTCTCTCTCCCCTCCTGTCCCCTCCCCTCCCAGGCAGTCTCCCTCTCTCTTCCCTCCACTCCCATGGATTCTAGCACTCTGACCTACCCTACAATGCACTCTCCCTCTCACTCCCCACTTCTCCCCTCCCATGCACTCTCCCTCTCTCTCGCCTCCCATGCACTCTAACTCTCTCTCCCATCCAGTCCCAGCACTCTCCCTCTCTCACTCTCCCCTCCCAAGCCATCTCCGACTCTCTCCCCTCCTTTTGCAGACCCCCACTCTCTCTCCTCCCGTCCCATGCATTCTCCCTCTTTCTCCCCTCCACTCCCAGCACTCTTCCTCTCTCCGCCCTCCCCTCCCACGCACTCTCCCTCTCTCTTCCCTCCCCTCACATGCACTGTCCCTCTCTCAGCCCAACACATGCACGCACTCTCCCTCTCACTCCCCTCCCATGCACTCATCCTCGCTCTCCCCTCCCCTCCCCTCTCATGCGCACTCCCTCTCTCACCCCTACCCTACCCTCTCATGTACTGACCACCTCCCTCCCCTCCAGTCCCACGCACTCTCCCTCCCTCTCCCCTCCCCTTAACTCCCACGCACTATCCCTCTCTCACCCCTACCCTACCCTCCCAAGCACTCTCCCTCTCTCACCCCACCACTCCCTTGCACTCTACACCTCCCTCCCCTCCCCTCACACGCACTCTACCTCTCTCTCCCCTCCCCTCATACGCACTCTACCTCTCTCACACCTCCCCTCCCATGCACTCATCCTCTCTCTCCCCATCCCTCACATGCTTTCTCCCTCTCACTCACCTCCATTCCCATGCACTCTCCCTCTCCCCTCCCCTCTCATGCACTCTTGCTCTCTCTCCCATCCCCTCCAACGCACTCTCCCTCTCACTCCCCTCCCCTCCCACGCACTATCCCCCTCTGTCCCCTCCCCTCCCATGTACTCTCCTTCTCTCTCCCCTCTTGTCACCTCCAATGTACTCTCCTTCTCTATCCCATCCCCTCCCCTCCCACCCACTATCCCTTGCTCTCCACTCCTCTCTCCTCCCGCACACTCTCCCTCTCTCTCCCCTCCCCTCCCACAGACTTTCGCCCTCTATTCCCTCCCCTCCCATGCACTCTCCCTCTCTCTCCCCTCCCCTCCCACGCACTCTCCCTGTCGCGCCCCTCACCTCCCACACACTATTCCACTCTCTTTCCTCCCCTACCATGCACTATCCCTCACTCTCTTCCCTCCCACGCCCTCTCCCTCTCTCTCCCCTCCCCTCCCCACCCCGGCACTCTCCCTCCCCTCCCCTCCCATGCACTCTCCCTCCTTCACCCCTACCCTACCCTCCCACGCAATCTCCCTCTCACTCCCCTCCCTCCAATGCACTCTCCTTCTCTATCCCATCCCCTCCCAACCACTCTCCCTCTCTCTCCCCACCCCAACACCCACACCCTCTCGCTCTTTCTCCCCTCCCCTCCCCACCCCATGCACTCACCTTCTCCATCCACTCTCCTCCCCTCCCACCCACTCTCCCTCTCTCTCCCCTCTGCTCCCCTCCCACGCACCCTTACCCTATGCTCCCACGCACTGTCCCTCTCCCTCCCCTTCAATCCCATGCACTCTTCCAAGCATTCCCCTCCCCTCCCCTCCCATGCACTCTTCCTCTCTCCCCCCTCCACTCCCACGCACTGTCCATCTCCCACCCTCCCCTCCCATGCACTCTCCCTCCCTCTCCTCTCCCCTCCCCTCCCACGCACTCTACTTCTCTATACCCTCCATGCCCATCCCACCCACTATCCCTCTATCTCCCTTCCACTACCCTGCCATGCCCTCTCTCTCTCTCTCCCCTCCCCTCACACGCACTATCTCTCCCAATTCTCTCCCCGCCCATGCACTATCCGTCTCTCTCCCCTCCCCTCCCCTCTCACGCCCTCTCCTTCTCTCTCCCTTCCCCTCCCATGCACTCTCCTTTTCTATCCCCTCCTCTCCCACACACACCCCCTCTCTCTCCCCTCCCCGCCCCTCCAACACCCTATCCCTCTCTCTCCCCTCCCCTCCCCTCCCATGCAATTCTCCTCTTTCCCCCCTCCACTCACATGCACACTCCCTCTCTCACCCTTACCCTACGCACCCACACTCTGTCACTCTCCCTCACCTCCCCTCCCATGCACTCTCTCTTGCTCTCCCCTCCCCTCCCACGCATTGTCCCTCTCAATCCATTCCCCTCCCACATGCTCTCCCTCTCTCAACCCTCACTTCCCCACACATGCAATCTCTTTCTCTATCCCCTCCCCTCCCACCCACTATCCCTCTCTCTCCCCTCCCCTCCCCTCCCGCACACTCTCCCTCTCTCTCCCCTCCCCTCCCACGGACTTTCACCCTCTCTCTCCCCACCCCTACAATGCACTCAACCTCTCACTCCCCACTCCTCCCCTCCCATGCACTCTCCCTCTCTCGCCCTTCCCATGCACTCTACCTTTCTCTCGCATCCCATCCCAGCACTCTCCCTCTCTCAGCCCTCCCCTCCCATGCACTCTCCAACTCTCAGCCCTCCTTTCGCAGTCTCCCTCTCTCTCTCCTCCCCTCCCATGCATTCCCTCTCTCACTCCCCTCCCCACCCACGCACTCTCACTCTCCCCTCCCCTCCCCTCCCATGCACTCTCTCTTTCTCCTCCCCTCCCACGCACTCTCCCTCCCAATTCCCTCCCCTCCCACACACTATCCCCCTCGCTGCCCTACCCTTCAAGGCACTCTCCCCCTTACTTCCCTTCCCTACCACGCAGTCTCCCTCTCTCTCCCCTCACCTCCTCTCCCACGCACAATCCCACTCTCTCCCCTACCCTCCCAGGCACTCTCCCTCTCACTCCACTCCCCTCCCACACACTATCCACCTCTCTCCCCTCTCCTCCCACACAGTCTCCCACTCTCCCCTCCCCTCCCACGCAGTCTCCCTCTCTCTCCTCCCCTCCCACGCACCCTCCCTCTCTCTCCCCTCGCAGGCACTCTCCCTCTCTCTCCCCTCCCCTTCCACACACTCTCTCTCTCACTCCTCTCCCCTCCCATGCACTATTCCCCTCTCTTCCCTCCCCTACCATGCACTATCCGTCTCTCTCCCCTCACCTCCCCTCTCACGCCCTCTCCCTCTCTCTCCCCTCCCCTCCCATGCATTCTCCTTTCCTATCCCCTCCTCTCCCACCCACTCTCCCACTCTCTCCCCTCCCCTCCCCACCCATCCCATTCAATTCTCCTCTTTCCCCCCTCCACTCCCACGCACACTCCCTCTCTCACCCATACCCTACGCTCCAACAAACTGTCCCTCTCCCTCCTCTCCCCTCCCACACACTCTACCTCTCTTTCTCCCCTCCCCTCCAGGGCACTCTTTTGCTCTCTCACCTCCCACACACTCTCCCTCTCTCTCCCCTCACCTTCCCTCCCAAGCAGTCTCCCTCTCACTCCCCTCCCCTGCCACACACTATCCTCCTCTGTCCCCTCCCCTCCCAAATACTCTCCTTCACTCTCCCCTCCTGTCCCCTCCCATGCACTCACCCTCTCTATCCCCTCCCCTGCCCTCCCACGCACTCTCCCTCTCTCTCCCTTCTCAGCCCCTCCCATGCCCTCACCCTCTCTCTGTCTCCCCTCCACTCCCCTCCCCTCCCACACACTCTCCTTCTCTATCCCCTCCATTCTCACGCACTCCCTCTCGCTCCCCTCCCCTCCCCTCCCATGCACTCTCCCACCGCACCCCTACCCTACCCTCCGACGCAATCTCCCTCTCACTCCCGTCCCCTCCCACGCACTCTCCTTCTCTATCCCCTCCCCTCCCAGCCTCTCTCCCTCTCTCTCCCCTCCCCGACCCCCACACCCTCTCCCTCTCTCTCCACACCCCTCCGCACCCCATGCACTCTCCTTCTCCATCCCCTCTCCTCCCCTCCCAACCATTGACCCTCTCACTCCCCTCTGCTCCCCTCCCGCACACTCTCCCTCTCTCTCCACTCCCCTCCTGCGCACTCTCCCCATCTCCCTCCCCTCCCATACAACGCACTCTCCCTCTCACTCCCCAACCCTCCCCTCCCATACACTCACTCTCTCTCTCCCCTCCCCCCTCGCACTCTCCCTCTCTCTCCCCTCCGTTCGCGCACAATCACTCTCTCTCCCCTCCCATCCTAGGCACTCTCCATATCTCTCCCATGTTCTCCCATGCACAATCCCTCTCTCTCCCGTCCCCTCCCAAGCACTCCACCTCTCTCTCCCCTCCCCTCCCATGCACTCTTACTCTCTCTCACCTCCCCTCCCATACACTATCCCCCTCTCTTCCCTCCCCTCCCACGCACTATCACTCTCTTACCTACCCTCCCAGGCACTCTCCCTCTCACTCTCCTCCCCTCCCACACACATCCCTCTCTCTTCCCTCCCCTCCCACGCACTCTCCCTCTCTCTCCCCACCCTCCCATGCAAACTCCTTCTCTATACCCTCCACGCCCATCCCACTCCCTCCCTTCCACTACCCTGCCAGGCCATCTCCAATTCTATCCTCTCCCCTCCCACACACTCTCTCTCCCACTCCCCTCCCCTCCCATGCACTATCCGTCTCTCTCCCCTCACCTCCCCTCTCATGCCCTCTCCTTCTCTCTCCCCTCCCCTCCCATGCACTCTCCTTTTCCATCCCCTCCTCTCCCACACACTCCCCCTCTCTCTCCCCTCCCCTCCCACGCACTCTCCCTCTCTCCCCCCTCCCATGCACTCCACCTTTCTCTCCCATCCCCTCCCAGCACTCTCCCTCTCTCAGCCCTCCCCTCCCATGCACTCTCCAACACTCCTTTCGCAGTCTCCTTCTCTCTCTCCTCCCCTCACATGCATTCCCTCTCTCATTCCCCTCCCCACCCATGCACTCTCACTCTCCCCTCCCCTCCCCTCCCATGCACTCTCTTTCTCTCCTCCCCTCCCACACACTCTCCCTCCCAATTCCCTCCCCTCCCACACACTATCCCCCTCACTGCCCTACCCTTCCAGGCACTCTCCCCCTTACTCCCCTCCCCTCCCACGCACTCTCCCTCTCTCTCCCCTCACCTCCTCTCCCACGCACAATCCCGCTCTCTCCCCTACCCTCCCAGGCACTCTCCCTCTCACTCCCCTACCCTCCCACGCACCAGTCCGCTCTCTTCCCTGCCCTACCATGCACTATCCGTCTCTGTCCCCTCACCTCCCCTCCCACACCCTCTCTCTCTCCCTCCCCTCCACTCCCCTGCACTGTCCCTCTCCCTCCTTTCCCCTCCCATGCACTCTCCCTCTCTCACCCCTCCCCTCCCCTTGCTCGCACTCTCCCTCTCTCTGCCCTCCCACGTACTCTCCTTTTCTATCACCTCCCCTCCCACCCATTCTCTCACTCTCTGCCCTCCCACAGACTCTCCTTTTCTATCCCCTCCTCTCCCACCCACTCTCCCTCTCTCTGCCTTCCCCTCCGCTCCCACGCTTTCTCCGTCTCACTCACCTCCATTCCCATGCACTCTCCCTCTCTCTCCCCTCCCACGCACTCTCCCTCTTTCTGCCCTACCCGCCCACGCACTCTCCCTATCTTTCCCCTCCTACCCAGGCTCCCTAACTCTCAGCCACTCCACTCCCACGCACTCTCCCTCTCTTTCTCCCCTCCCCTCCTGGGCACTCTTTCGTTTTCTCCCCTCCCCTCCCCTCCCACGCACTCTCCCTCTCTCTCCCCTCCAACGTCCTCTCGATCTCTCTCACCTCCACTTCCACGCACTCTCCTTCTCTATCACCTCCCCTCCCACCCTTTCTCCCTCTCTCTCCGCACCCTGCCCTTCCAATGCCCTCTCACTCTCTCTCCCCTCCTGTCCCCTCCCCTCCCACGCACTCTCCTTCTCTATCTCCTCACCTCCCCTCCCACCCACTATGCCTCTCTCTCCCCTCTCCTCCCCTCCCGCACACTCTCCCTCTCCCTCCCCACCCCTCCCATGGATTCTTGCACTCTCACCTCCCCTCCTTTGCACTCTCCCTCTCTCCCCTCCCATGCACTCTAACTCTCTCTCCCATCCCCTCCCAGCACTCTCCCTCTCTCAGCCCTCCCCTCCCAAACACTGTCCGACTCTCTCCCCTCCTTTTGCAGTCTCCCTCTCTCTCTCCTCCCCTCCCATGCACTCTTCCTCTTGCCCCCCTCCACTCCCAGCACTCTCCCTCTCTCAGCCCTCCCCTCCCACGCACTCTCCCTCTCTCTTCCCTCCACTCTCATGCACACTCCCTCTCTCACGCCTACCCTACCCTCTCATGTACTGACCCTCTCCCTCCCCTCCACTCCCACGCACTCTCCCTCCCTCGCCCCTCCCCTAAACTCCCACGCACTATCCCTCTCTCACACCTACCCTACCCTCCCAAGCACTCTCCATCTCTCACACCTCCCCTCCAATGCACTCTTGTTCTCTTTCCCCTTCCATCCCATGCACTCGACCTTTCTCTCCCCTCCCCTCCCACGCACTCTAGCTCTCTAGCTCTCTCTCCCCTCCCCTCCCACGCACTAACTCTCTCTCTCCCCTTCCCTCCCACACACTCTCCCTCTCTCTCCCTTCCCCTCCCACACACTCTCGCTCTCTCTCCCCTGCCCTTCCACGCAATCTCCCTCTCTCACCCTCCCCTCCAATGCACTCTCCCTCTCCCACCCTTATCCTCCCATGCACTTTACCTCTCTCTCACCTCCCCTCCCACGCACTCTTGCCCTCTCTCCCCTGCCCTTCCACGCAATCTCCTTCTCTCACCCTCCCCGCCAAAGCACTCTCCCTCTCCCACCCTTATCTCCCCACGCACTTTACCTCTCTCTCACCTCCCCTCCCACGCACTCTCCCTCTCTCTGCCCTCCCTTCCCACGCACTCTCCCTCTCTCTCCCCTCCTCTTCCAAACACTCCCTCTCTCCCCTCCCATGCACTCCTGCTCTCTCTCCCATACTTTCCCACGCACTCTCCCTCTCATTCCCCTCCACTCCCATGCACTGTCCCCCTCTCCCTCCTCCCCTCCTGTGCACTCTCATGCTCTCTCCCCTCCCCCCACACACTCTCCCTCTCTTTCCCCTCCCCCCTATGCAATCTCGCTGTCTCTCCCCTCCCCTTCCACGCACACTACCACTCTCAACCCTCCCCTCCCACGTTCTCTCTCCCGTCCCCTCCCACGCACTCTCCCTCTCACTCCCCTCTGCTCCCACGCAATATCCCCCTCTCTCTCCTCCCCTCTAGTGCACTCTCATGCTCTCTCCCCTCCCCTCCCACACACTCTCCCTCTCTTTCCCCTCCCCTCCCACGCACTCTCGATCTCTCTCCCCTCCGCTACCATGCACACTCCCTCTCTTTCCCCTCCCCTCCCATGGACTCTCGCTCTCTCTCCCCTCCCCTCCCACACAATCTCCATCTCACTCCCCTCCCCTCCCACGCACTATCCCCCTCTGTCCCCTCCCTTCCCACGTACTCTCTTTCTCTCTCCCTCCTGTCCCCTCCCACGCACTCTCCTTCTCTATCCCCTCCCCTCCCCTCCCCCCCACTATCCCTCTCTCTCCCCTACCCTCCCCTCCCGCACACTCTCCCTCTCTCTCCCCTCCCCTCCCACAGACCTTCACCCTCCCTCTCCCCTCCCCTACAATGCACTCTCCCTCTCCCTCCACACCACTCCCCTCCCATGCACTCTCCCTCTCTCTCCCCTCCCATGCACTATACCTTTCTCTCCCATCCCCTCCCAGTGCTCTCCCTCTCTCAGCCCTCCCCTCCCATGCATTCTCCGACTCTCTCCACTCCTTTCGCAGTCTCCCTCTCTCTCTCCTCCCCTCCCATGCACTCTCCCTATCACTACCCTCCCCACCCACGCACTCTCCCTCTCCCCTCCCCTCCACTCCCATGCACTCTCTCTCTTTTCTCCCCTCACACACACTCTCCTTCCCAATCCCCTCCCCTCCCACACACTATCCCCCTCGCTCCCCTACCCTCCCAGGCACGCTCCCCCTTACTCCCCTCCCCTCCCATGCACACTCCCTCTCTCTCCCCTCACTTCCTCTCCCACGCACTATCCCGCTCTCTCCCCTAACATCCCAGGCACTCTCCCTCTCACTCCCCTCCTCTCCCACACACTATCCCCCTCTCTTCGCTCCCCTCCCACGCACTCTCCGTCTCCCTCCCCTCCCCTGCCCTCCCAGTCACTCTCCCACTCACTCCCCTCCCCTCGCAGGCACTCTCCCTCTCTCTCCCCTCCCCTCCCATGCACTCTCTCTCTCACTGCCCTCCCCTCCCACGCACTATTCCCCTCTCTCCCCTCCCCTATCATGCAGTCTCCCTCTTTTCCCCTCCCCTCCCATTCACACTCTGCCTCTCCCCCCTCCGTTCGCTGTCTCCCTCTCTCTCTCTCCTCCCCTCCCATGCACTCTCCCTCTCTCTCTCCTCCCCTCCCACGCACTCTCGCTCTCTCTCCCCTCCCCTCCCACGCACTCTCCCGTTCTCTCCCCTCCCCTCCCACGCACTCACCCTCTCTCTCCCCTCCCCCCCTCACAATCTCCCTCTCTCTCCCCTCAGTTCCCACACACAATCACTCTCTCTCACCTCCCATCCCAGGCACTCTCCATATCTCTCCCATCTTCTCCCATGCACTCTCCCTCTCTCTCCCCTCCCCTCCCATGCACTCTCCTTTTCTATCCCCACCTCTCCAACCCACTCTCCCTCTCTCTCCCCGCCCCGCCCCTCCAACACCCTCTCCCTCTCTCTCCCCTCCCCTCTCCTTCCACACAATTCTCCTCTATCCCCCCTCCACTCCCACGCACACTCCCTCTCTCACCCTTACCCTATGCTCCCACGCACTGACCCTCTTCCTCTCCACCCCTCCCATGCACTCTCCCTCCCTCACCCATCCCCTTCCCTGCCACACACTATCCCTCTCTCACCCCTCCATTCCCCTCCCATGCACTCTCCCTCTCTCTCCCCTCCCCTCCCATGCACTCTCCTTTTCTATCCCCTCCCCTCCCATGCACTCTCCCTCTCCCTACCCTCCCACGCACTTTCCTTCTCTATCCCCTCCTCTCCCACCCACTCTCCCTCTCTCTGCCTTCCCCTCTGCTCCCACGCTTTCTCCGTCTCACTCACCTCCATTCCCACGCACTTTCCCTCTCTCTCCCCCTCCCACGGACTCTCGGTCTCTCTCCAGACCCCTCCCATGCACTCTGCCTCTCCCCTTCCCTCCCATGCACTCTCCCTCTCTCTCCCCTACCCATCCACACGCTCTCCCTCTCTCTGCCCTACGCTCCCATGCACTCTCCCTCTCTCTGCCCTCTCCTCCCAAGATCTCTTTCTCTCTCTCCCTTCCCACGCACTCTCTCTCTCTCGTCCCTTCCCTCCCACGCACTCTCCCTCTCTCTCCCCTCTCCTCCCATGATCTATTTCTCTCTCCCCTCCCACACACTCTCCCTCTCTCTCCCCTCACCTCCCCTGCCAAGCTCTCTCCCTCTCTATCCTCTCACCTGCCCTCCCACACACTCTTCCTCTCTGTCCCCTCCCATGCCCTCTCGATCTCTCTCACCTCCCCTTCCACGCACTGTCCTTCTCTATCACCTCCCCTCCCACCCTCTCTCCCTCTCTCTCCCCAATCTTCCCTTCCCACGCACTCTACCTCTCTCTCCCCTCCCCTGACCTCCCCTGCCATTTTCTCTCCCTCTCCATCCTCTCACCTGCCCTCCCACGTACTCTCCCTCTCTCTCCCCTCACCTCCCCTCACACGCACTCTTCCTCTCTCCCCCTCACCTCCGCTCTCATGCACACTCCCTCTCTCACCCCTACACTACCCTTTCATGCACTGTCCCTCTCCCTCCCCTCCATTCCCATGCACTCTCTCTTCCTCTCCCCTCCCCTATCCTCCCACGCACATTAACTCTCTCTCACCTCCCCTCCATCACACTCTCCCTCTCTCTGTCCTCACATCCCACACAATTTCCCGCTCTCTCCCCTCCTCTCCCACGAACTCTCCCTCTCTCTCCCCTCCTCTCCCAAGCACTCCCGCTCTCTCTCCCCTCCTCTCCCAAGCACTCTCCCTCTCATTCCCCTCCGCTTCCATGCACTATCCCCCTCTCTCTCCTCACCTCCAGTGCACTCCTTACGCACTCTCCTCTCACCTCCCATGCACTATCCCCCTCTCTCTCCTCACCTCCAGTGCACTCTTACGCACTCTCCTCTCACCTCCCATGCACTCACCCTCTCTCTCCTCGCCCCTCCCACACACTCTCCCTCTCTTTCCCCTCCCCTCCCACGCACTCTCGCTCTCTCTCCCCTCCCCTCCCAAGCACTCTCCCTCCCTCATCCGTACCCTTCTCTCCCACGCAATCTCCCTCTCACTCCCCTCCCTTCCCATGCACTCTCCTTCTCTATCCACTCCCCTCCCTCCTTCTCACCCTGTCTCTCCCCTCCCCGATCTCCACACCATCTCCCTCTATCTCCCCACCCCTCCCCACCCCATGCACGCTCCTTCTCCATCCCCTCTCCTCCCCTCCCAACCATTGTCCCTCTCTCTCCCCTCTGCTCCTCTCCCGCACACTCTCCCTTTCTCTCCACTCACCTCCTGCACACTCTCCCCCCTCTCTCCCCACCCCTACAACGCACTCTCTCACTCACACCCCAACCATCCAATCCCATGTACTCTCCCTCTCTCTCCCCTCCCCTAGCACGCTTTCTCCATCTCACTCCCCACCCCTCCCCTCCCATACACTCTACCTCTCTCTCCCCACCCATCCCATGCACTCTCCCGCTCTCTCCTCTCCCCTCCCATGCACTCACCCTCTCTCTCCCCTCCGTTCCCACACACAATCAAACTCTCTCACCTCCCATCCCAGGCACTCTCCATATATCTCCCATCTTCTCCCATGCACAATCCCTCTCTCTTCCCTCCCCTCCCATGCCCTCTCCCTCTCTCTGCCCTCACCTCCTAAACACTCACCCTCTCTCTCCCCTCCCCTCCCACGCACTCTCACTCTCTCTCACCTCCCCTCCCATACACTATCCCCCTCTCTTCCCTCCCCTCCTACGCACTATCCCACTCTCTCCCCTACCCTCCCAGGCCCTCTCCCACCCCTCCCCTCCCACACACATCCCCCTCACTTCCCTCCCCTCCCACGCACTCTCCTTCTCTATACCCTCCAAGCCCCTCCCATTCACTATCACTCTCCCTCCCTTCCACTACCCGCCCAGGCCCTCTCCAACACTCTCCCCTCCCCTCCCACGCACTCTCTCTCCCACTCCCCTCCCCTCCTACGCACTATCCATCTCTCTCCCCTCACCTCCCCTCTCAAGCCCTTACCCTCTCTCTCCCTTCCCCTCCCATGCACTCTCCTTTTCTATCCCCTCATCTCCCATCCACTCTCCCTCTCTCTCCTTGCCCCACCCCTCCAACAACCTATCCCTCTCTCTCCCCTCCCCTCCCCTCCCACACAATTCTCCTCTTTTCCCCCTCCACTCCCATGCACTCTCCCTCGCTCTCCCCCTCCCCTCCCATGCACTCTCCCTATCATTCCCCTCCTAGCCAGGCACACTACCTCTCAACCCCTCCACTCCCAAGCACTCTCCCTCTCTTTCTCCCCTCCCCTCCCATGCACTCTTTCACTCTCTCCCCTCCCCTCCCTCACACGCTCCCTCTCTCTCCCCTCACCTACCCTCCCACGCACTGCCCCTCTCTCTCCCCTCCCACACCCTCTCGATCTCTCTCACCTCCCCTTCCACGCACTGTTCTTCTCTAATACCTCCCCTCCCACCCTCTCTCCTTCTCTCTCCCCACCCTGCCCTTCCGAAGGCCTCTCCCTCTCTCTCCACTCCCGTCCCCTCCCCTCCCATGCAGTCTCCTTCTCTATCCCCTCACCTCCCCTCCCACCCACTATCCGTCTCTCTTTCCTCTCTTCCCCTCCCACACACTCTCCCTCTCTCTTCCCACCCCTCCCATGGACTCTCGCCCTCTCCCTCCCTACAATTCACTCTCCCTCTCACTCCCCACTCCTCATCTCCCATGAATTCTCCATCTCTCTCCATTCCCATGCACTCTAACTCTCTCTCCCATCCCCTCCCAGCACTCTCCCTCTCCCAGCCCTCCCCTCCCATGCACTCTCTGACTCTCTCCCCTCCTTTCGCAGTCTCCCTCTCTCTCTCCTCCACTCCCATGCCCTCTCCCTCTCGCTCCCCTCCCCGCCCACGCACTCTCCCTCTCCCCTACCCTCCCCTCCCATGCACTCTCTCTCTCTCCACCCCTCCCATGCACTCCCCCTCCCAATCCCTTCCTCTCCCACACACTATCCCCCTCGCTCGCCTACCCTCCCAGGTACTCTCCCCCTTACTCCACTAAAATCCCATGCACTCTCCCTCTCTCTCCCCTCACCTCCTCTCCCACGCACTATCCCGCTCTCTCTCCTACCATCCCAGGCACTCTCCCTCTGACTCCCCTCCCCTCCCACACACTATCCCCCTCTCTTCCCTCCCCTCCCACGCAAACTCACCCTCTCCCACCCCTCCCCTCCGGTCACTCTCCCACTCACTCCCTCCCCTCGCAGTTAATCTCCCTCTCTCTCCACTCCCCTCCCACGCACTCTCCCTCTCTCTCCCCTCCCCTCCCCTCCCAGTCACTCTCCCACTCACTCCCCTCCCCTTGTCAGCACTCTCCCTCTCTTTCCCCTCCCCTTCCACACATTCTCTCTCTCACTCCCCTCCCCTCCCAAGCACTATTCCCCTCTCTTCCCTCCGCTACCAAGCACTATCTCTCGCTGTCTCCCCTCCCATGCCCTCTACCTCTCTCTCCCCTCCCTTCCCCACCCAGGCAATCTCCCTCACCTCCCCTCCCATGCACTCTCCCTCCCTCACCCCTACCCTACCCTCCCAAGCAATCTCCCTATCACTACCCTCCCCTCCAACACACTCCCCTTCTCTATCCCCTCCCCTCCCACCCACTCTCCCTCTCTCTCCCCTCCCTGACCCCCACACCCTCTCCCTCTCTCTCCCCTCCCCTCCCCACCCCATGCACTCTCCTTCTCCATCCCCTCTCCTACCCTCCCACCCACTGTCCCTCTATCTCCCCTCTGCTCCCCTCCCGCACACTCTCCGTCTCTCTCCACGCCCCTCCCATGCTCTCTCCCCCTATCTCTCCCCTCCCCTACAATGCACTCTCCCTCTCACTCCCAAACCCTCCCCTCCCATGCACTCTCCCTCTCTCTCCCCTCCCCTCCCATGCACTCTCCGCCTCTCGCCCTCCCTTCGCAGTCTCCCTCTCTCTCTCCTCCCCACCCATGCACTCTCCCTCTCTCTCCCCTCCCCTCCCATGCACTCACCCTCTCTCTCCCTTCCCCCCTCACACTCACCCTCTCTCTCCCCTCTGTTCCCATACACAATCACTCTCTCTCACCTCCCATCCCAGGAACTCTCCATATCTCTCCCATCTTCTCCCACACACAATACCTCTCTCTCCCCTCCCTCCCACACCCTCTCCCTCTCTCTCCCCATCCCTCCCCTCCCACGTACTTTCCATCTCTATACCTTCCACTCCCCTCCCACCCACTATCCCTCTCCCTCCCTTCCACTACCCTCCCAGGCCCTCTCCCTCTCTCTCCCCTCCCCTCCCACACACTCTCCCACTCCTCTCCCTTCCCATGCACTATCCATATCTCTCCCCTCACCACCCCTCCCACGCACTCTCTCTCTCCCCCTCCCCTAACGTGCACTCTCCTTTTCTATCCCCTCCTCTCCCACCCACTCTGCCTCTCTCTCCCCTCCCCACCCCTCCAACACCCTCTCCCTCTCTCTCCCCACACCTCCCCTCGCACGCAATTCTCCTCTTTCCCCCTACACCCCCACGCACACTCCCTCTCTCACCCTTACCCTACGCTCCCACGCATTGTCCCTCTCCCTCCCCTTCGCTCCCATGCACTCTCCCTCGCGTTCCCCTCCCCTCCCCTCCCACGCACTATTCCTCTCTCCTCCCTCCACTCCCACGCACTGTCCCTCTCCCTCCCCTCCCCTCTCATGCACACTCCCTCCCTCACCCCTCCCCTTCCATGCAACGCACTATCCCTCTCTCATACCTCCCCTCCCCTCCCACGCACTCTCCCTCTCTCTGCCCTCCCACGCACTCTCCTTTTCTATCCCCTCCGCTCCCACGCACTCTCCCTCTCTCTGCCCTCCCACGCATTCTCCTTTTCTATCCCCTCCTCTCCCACCCACTCTCCCTCTCTCTGCATTCCCCTCCACTCCCATGCTTTCTCCGTCTCACTTGCCTCCATTCCCACGCATTCTCCCTCTCTCTCCCCTCCCACGCACTCTCGCTCCCTCTCCAGTCCCCTCCCATGCACTCTGCCTCTCCCCTTCCCTCCCATGCACTCTCCCTCTCGCTCCCCTGCCCTCCCATGTACTCTCCCTCTCTCCGGCCTAACCTCCCAAGCACTGTCCCTCTCTCTCCCCTCTCCTCCCATGCTCTCTTTCTCTCTCTCCCCTCCCACACACTCTCACTATCTTTCCCCTCCTACCCAGGCACTCTAACTCTCAACCCCTCCACACCCACACACTCTCCCTCTCTCTCCCCTCACCTCCCCTGCCACGTTCTCTCCCTCTCTATCTTCTCACCTGCCCTCTCATGCAGTCTGTCTCTCTCTCCCCTCACCACCCCTCCCACGCACTCTCCCACTCTCTCCACTCCCACGCCCTCTCGATCTCTCATCTCCCCTTCCACACACTCTCCTTCTCTATCACCTCCCCTCCCACGCACTCTTCCTCTCTCTCCCCTCCAACGCCCTCTCGATATCTCTCACCTCCCCTTCCACACACTCTCCTTCTCTATCACCTCCCCTCCCACGCTCTCTCCATCTCTCTCCCCAAACTGCCCTTCCCACGCAATCTCCCTCTCTCTCCCCTCCCCTCACCTCCCCGATACGCTCTCTCCCTCTCTATCCTCTCACCTGCCTTCCCATGCATTCTCCCTCCCTCTCCCCTCCCCTATCCTCCCATGCACTTTACCTCTCTCTCACCTCCCCTCCATCACACTCTTCCTCTCTCTGCCCTCCCATCCCACACAATCTCCCTCTCTCTCCCTTCCTCTCCCATGCACTCTCCCTCTCTCTCCCCTCCTCTCCCACGCACTCGCCCTGTCTCTCCCCTCCACTCCCATGCACTCCCGCTCTCTCTCCCCTCCTCTCCCAAGCACTCTCCCTCTCATTCCCCTCTGCTCACATGCACTATGCCCCTCTCTCTCCTCACCTCCAGTGCACTCTCATGCACTCTCAACACCCCTCCCATGCACTCTCCCTCTTTCCCCTCCTCTCTCATGCATTCTCGCTCTCTCTCCCCTCCCATTCCACGCACTCTCCCTCTCTCTCCCCTCCCCTCCCACACAATCTCCCTCCCTCAACCCTACCCTACCCTCCCATGCAATATCTCTCTCACTCCCCTCCCCTCCCACGCACTCTCCTTCTCTATTCCCTCCACTCCCACCCACTCTCCCTCTCTCTCACCTCCCCGATCCCCACACCATCTCCCTCTCTCTCCCCTCCCCTCCCCACCCCATGCACTCTCCTTCGTCATCACCTCTCCTCCCCTCCCATGCACTGTACCTCTCCATCCCATCTGCTTCCCTCCCACACACTCTCCCTCTCTCTCCCCACCCCTACAACGCAGTCTCCCACACACTCCCCAACCCTCCCCTCCCATGAACTCTCAAACTCTCTCCACTCACCTACCACGCACTCTCCATCTCACTCCCCACCCCTCCCCTCCTATGCATTCTACCTCTCTCTTCCCTCTTTTCCCCGCACTCTCCCTCTCCCAGCCCTCCCCTCCCATGCACTCTCCGCCTCTCCCCCCTCCCTTCACAGTCTCCTTCTCTCTCTCTTCCCCTCCCATGCACTCTCATTTTCTATCCCCTCCTCTCCACCCACTCTCCCTCTCTCTCCCCTCCCCGCCCCTCCAACAGCCTCTCCCTCTCTATCCCCCCTCTCCCCTCCCATACAATTCCCCTCTTTCGCCCCTCCACTCCCATGCACACTCCCTCTAAAACCCTTACCCTACACTCCCATGCACTGTCCCTCTCCCTCCCCTCCCCTCCCCTCCCACGCACTCTCCCTCACATTCCCCTCCCCTCCCCTCCCACGCACTCTTCCTCTCCCTCCCCTCCCCTCCCATGCATTCTCCCTCTCTCACCCCTCCCCTCCCATCCCATGCAATTCTCCTCTTTCACCCCTCCACTCTGATGCACAATCCCTCTCTCTCCCCTCCCCTCCCACAACCTCTCCCACTATCTGCCCTCACCTCCTACACACTCACCCTCTCTCTCCCCTCCCCTCCCATGCACTCTCACTCTCTATCACCTCCTCTCCCACACACTATCCCCCTCTCTTCCCTCCCCTCCCATGCACTATCGTGCTCTCTCCCGTACCCTCCCAGGCAGTCTCCCTCTCACTCCTCTCCCCTCCCACACACATCCCCTTCTCTTCCCTCCCCTCCCATGCACTCTCCCTCTCTCTCCCCTCACCTCCCTTCACACGCACTCTCCCTCTCTATCCCATCCCCTCCCATGCCCTCTACCTCTGCCTGCCCTACCCTCCCATGCACTCTCCCTCATTCTCCCCTTCTCTCCCATGCACTCTCCCTCTCTCTCCCCTGTCCTCCCATGCACTATTTCTCTCTCCCCTCCCACGCACTCTCCCTATCATTCCTCTCCTACCCAGGCATGCTACCTCTCAACCCCTCCGCTCCCAAGCACTCTCCCTCTCTTTCTCCCCTCCCCTCCCACACACTCTTTCACTCTCTCCACTCCCCTCCCTCACACTCTCCCTCTCTCTCCCCTCACCTACCCTCCCACGCACTCTCCCTCTCTCTCCCCTCCCACGCCCTCTCGATCTCTCTCACCTCCCCTTCCACGCACTCTCCTTCTCTGTCACCTCCCCTCCCATCCTCTCTCCTTCTCTCTCCCCACCCTGCCCTTCCGAAGCCCTCTCCCTCTCTCTCCCCTCCCGTCCCCTCCCCTCCCATGCACTCTCCTTCTCTATCCCCTCGCCTCCCCTCCCACCCACTATCCGTCTCTCTTTCCTCTCCTCCCCTCCCACACACTCTCCCTCTCTCTTCCCACCCCTCCCATGGACTCTCGCCCTCTCCCCCCCTACAATGCACTCTCCCTCTCACTCCCCACTCCTCATCTCCCATGAATTCTCCATCTCTCTCCCTTCCCATGCACTCTAACTCTCTCTCCCATCCCCTCCCAGCACTCTCCCTCTCTCAGCCCTCCCCTCCCATGCACTCTCCGACTCTCTCCCCTCCTTTTGCAGTCGCCCTCTCTCTCTCCACCCCTCCCCTCCCACGCACTCTTCTTCTCTCCCCCTCTCCTCCCCTCTCATGCATACTCCCTCTCTCACCCCTACACTACCCTTTCATGCACTGTCCCTCTCCCTCCCCTCCACTCCCATGCACTCTCCATCCCTCTCCCCTCCCCTACCCTCCCACGTGCTATCCTTCTCTCACCCCTACTCTACCCTCCCAAGCACTCTCCCTCTCTCACAGCTCCCCTACCATGCACTCTAGCTCTCTCCCCTCCACTCCCATGCACTCTAACTCTCTCTCCACTACCCTCCCATGCACTCTACCTTGCTCTCCCCTCCCTTCCCACGCACTCTACCTCTCTCCCCTCCTATCCCATGCACTATACCTCTCTCTCCCCTCCCCTCCCATGCCCTCTACCTCGCTCTCCCTTCCCCTCCCACGCAATCTGTCTCTCTCTCCCCTCCCCTCTCACACACTCTGCCTTCTCTCCCCTCCACTCCCACACACTCTTGCTCTCTCACACCTTCCCCCATGCACTCACCCTCTCTTCCCATCCCTCACATGCTTTCTCCCTCTCACTCACCTCCATTCCCATGCACTCTCCCTCTCTCTCCCCTCCTCTCCCACGAACTCTCCCTCTCTCTTCCCTCCCCTCTTATGCACTCTCGCTCTCTCTCCCCTCCCCTCCCACACACTCTCCCTTCTCTCCCCTCCCCTCCCGCACACTCTCACTCTCTCACACCTCCCCTCCCATGCACTCACCCTCTCTCTCCCCATCCCTCACATGCGTTCTCCCTCTCACTCACCTCCATTCCCATGCACTCTCTCTCTCTCTCCCATCCCTTCCCACGCACTCTCCCTCTCATTCCCCTCCCCTCCCAGGCACTATCACCCTCTGTCGCCTCCCCTCCCACATACTCTCCTTCTCTCTCCCCTCCTGTCCCCTCCCATGCGCTCTCCCTCTCTATCCCCTCCCCTGCCCTCCCACGCACTCTCTCTCTCACTCCCCTCACCACCCCTCCCACGCACTGTCCCTCTCTCTCCCCTCCCAGCCCCTCCCATGCCCTCTCCCTCTCTCTCTCTCTCCCCTCCACTCCCCTACCATCCCACTCACTCTCCTTCTCACACCCCTCCCCTCCCACGCACTCCCTCTCGCTCCCCTCCCCTCCTCTTCCATGCACTCTCCCTCCATCACCCCTACCCTACCCTCCCACACAATCTCCCTCTCACTCCACTCCCCTTCCTCACACTCTCCTTCTCTATCCCCTCCCCTCCCACCCACTATCCCTCTCTCGCCCCTCCCCGACCCCCACACCCTCTCCCTCTCTCTCCCCTCCCCTCCGCACCCCATGCACACTCCTTCTCCATGCCCTCTCCTCCCCTCCCACCCAATGTCACTCCCTCTCCCCTCTGCTCCCCTGCCGCACACTCTCCCTCTCTCTCCACTCCCCTCCCGTGCACTCTCCCTTTCACTCCCCAACCATCCCCTCCCATGCACTCTCCGCCTCTCCCCGTCCCTTCGCAGTCTCCCTCTCTCTATCTCCTACCTTCCTATGCACTCTCTCTCTCCCCTCCCATCCCATGCACTCTCCCGCTCTCTCCCCTTCCCCCCTCACACTCTCCCTCTCTCTCCCCTCCATTTCCACACACAATCACTCTCTCTCACCTCCCATCCCAGGCACTATCCATATCTCTCCCATCTTCTCCCATGCACAATCCCTCTCTCTCCCCTCCCCTCCCACGCACTCTTGTTCTCTCTCCCCTCCCCTCCCACACACTCTACCTATCCCTCCCCTCCCCTCCCATGCACTCTACCTCTCTCTCCCCTCCCCTCCCAGGCATTCTACCTCTCTCTCCCCTTCCCTCCCATGCACTCTCTCTCTCTCACACCTCCCCTCCCATGCACTCACCCTTTTTCTCCCCATCCCTCACATGCTTTCTCCCTCTCACTCACCTCCATTACCATGCACACACCCTCTCTCTCCCTTCCCCTTCCACGCACTCTCGCTCTCTCGCCCTGCCCTTCCATGCAATCTCCCTCTCTCACCCTCTCCTCCAATGCACTCTCCCTCTCTCTGCCCTCCCTTCCCAAGCACTCTCCCTCTCTCTCCCCTCCTCTCCCACACACTCTCCCTCTCTCTCCCCTCCCATGCACGCCCACTCTCTCTCCCCTCCTCTCCCTCTCATTCCCCTCCGCTCCCATGCACTATCCCCGTCTCTCTCCTCCCCTCCAATGCACTTTCACGCTGTCTCCCCTCCCCTCCAGTGCATTCACCATCTCTCTCCTCTCCCCTCCACACACTCTCCCTCTCTTTTCCCTCCCCTCCCAGGCACTCTCGCTCTCTCTCTCCCCTCACCTTCTACGCACACTCCCTCTCTCTCCCCTCCCCTCCCACGCACTCTCACTCTATCTCCCCTCCCACGCACTCTCACTCTATCTCCCGTCCCACGCAGTCTCCCTCTCACTCCCCTCCCCTCCCACGTACTCTCCTTCTCTCTCCCCTCCTGTCCCCTCCCATGCACTCTCCTTCTCTATCCCCTCCCCTGTCCACCCACGTACTCTCTCTCTCTCCCCTCACCTCCCCTCCCACGCACTCTCCCTCTCTCTCCCCTCCCAACCCCTCCCACGCCCTCTCCCTCTCTCTCTCTCTCCCCTCCACTCCCTTTCCCTCCCATGCACTCTCCCTCTCTTTCCCCTCCCAGCCCCTCCCATGCCCTCTCCCCCTCACTCCCCTCCCCTCCCATGTACTGTCCTTCTCGCTCCCCTCCTGTCCCCTCCCACGTACTCTCTCTCTCTCCCCTCACCTCCCCTCCCACACACTCTCCCTCTCTCTCCCCTCCCAGCCCCTCCCATGCCCTCTCCCTCTCTCTCTCTCTCTCCTCTCCACTCCCCTCCCCTCCCACGCACTCTCCTTCTCTCTCTCCTTCCACACACTCCCTCTCGTACCCCACACATCCCCTCCCATGCACTCTACCTCTCTCTCCCCTCAACTCACACGCACTCACCCTCTCTCTCCCCTCCCACTCACTCTCCCTCGCATTCCCCTCCCCACACAGATGCTCTCTCTCTCAGCCCTCCCCTCCCATGCACTCTCCCTCACTCTCCCCTCCTTTCCCCTCCCACGCACTCTTCCTCTCTCCCCCCTCCCCTCCCCTCCCACGCACTATCCCTCTATCACCCCTATCCAACCCTCCCATGCACTGTCCATCTTCCTCCCCTCCACTCCACTCCCACTCAATCTCCCTCTCTCTGCCTTGTCCTCCAATCCCATGCACACTCCCTCTCACTCCCCTCCCCGCCCACTCACTCTCCCTCTCCCCTCCCTTTCCCGCCCATGCACTCTCTCTCTCCACCCCTCCCATGCACTCTCCTTCTCATTCCACTCCGCTCCCACGCACTATCGCCATCTCTCACCCCTCCCCTCCAGCGCTCTCTTACGCTCTCTCCCCTCCCCTCCCAAGCCATCTCCATCTCTCTCCCCTCCCCTCCCACACACTCCTGCTCACCCCCCACCCGTGCCCAACCATGCACTCTACCTCTCTCTCACCTCACCTCCCATGCACTCTCCCTCTCTCTCCCCTCCCCTCCCACAGACTTTCACCCTCTCTCCCCTCCCCTACAATGCACTCTCCCTCTCACTCCACACTCCTCCCCTCCCATGCACTCTCCCTCTCTCTCCCCTCCCATGCCCTCTACCTTTCTCTCCCATTCCCTCCCAGCACTCTCCCTCACTCAGCCCTCCCCTCCCATGCACTCTCTGACTCTCTCCTCTCCTTTCACAGTCTCCCTCTCTCTCTCCTCCCCTCCCATGCACTCTCCCTCTCACTCCCCTCCCCGCCCACGCACTCACCCTCTCCCCTCCCTTCCCCCCACATGCACTCTCTCTCTCTCCTTCCCTCCCACGCACTCTCCATCACAATCCTCTCCCCTCCCACACACTATCCCCCTCACTCGCCTACACTCCCAGGCACTCTCACTCTCACTCCCCTCCCCTCCCACACACTATCCCCCTCTCTTCCCTCCCCTCCCACGCACTCTGCCTCTCTCTCCCCTCCCATCCCCTCCCACTCTCCCTCTCTCTCCCCTCCCCTCCCACGCACTCTATCTCTCACTCCACTCCCCTCCCATGCACTATTCCCCTCTCTCCCCTCCCCTCCCATGCAGGCTCCCTCTCTCTCCCCTCCTCTCCCACGCACTCTCCCTCTCGCGCGCCTCCATTCCCATGCACGCCCTTTCTCTCTCCCCACCCCTCCCATGCAATCTCCCTCTCACTCCCCTCACCCACCACACACTATTCCCCTCTCTTCCCTCCCCTACCACGCACTATCCCTCGCTCTCTCCCCTCCCATGACCTTTCCCTCTCTCTCCCCTCCCCTCCCCACCCAGGCACTCTCCCTCCCCTCCCATCCCATGCACACTCCCTCCCTCACCCCTACCCTACCCTCCCACGCAATCTCCCTCTCACTCCCCTCCCCTCCCACGCATTCTCCTTCTTTATCCCCTCCCCTCCCACCCACTCTTCCTCTCTCTCCCCACCGCAACCCCCACACCCTTTCCCTCTCTCTCCCCTCCACTCCCGACCCCATGCACTCTCCTTCTCCATCCCCTCTCCTCCACTCCCACCCACTGTCCCTCTCTCTCCCCTCTGCTCACCTCCCGCACACTCCCCCTTTCTTTCCACTCCCCTCCTGCAAACTCTCCCCCTCTCTCTCCCCTCCACTACAATGCACTCTCCCTCTCACTCCCCAACCCTCCCCGCCCATGCACTCACCCTCTCTCTCCCCTCTCCTACCATGCACAGTCCATCTCGCTCCCCACCCCTCCCCTCACTTGCACTCTACCTCTCTCTCCCCTCACCTCCCAGCACTCTCCCTCTCCCAGCCCTCCCCTCCCATGCACTCTCCGCCTCACCCCCATCCCTTCGCAGTCTCCCTCTCTCTCTCCCCTCCCCTCCCATGCACTCTCCCGCTCTCTCCCCTCCCCTCCCAAGCACTCACTCTCTCTCTCCCCTCCCACCCTCACACTCTCCATCTCTCTCCCCTCTGTTCCCACACACAATCACTCTCTCTCACCTCCCATCCCAGGCACTCTCCATATCTCTCCCCTCTCCTCCCACACACTCTCGTTCTCTCTCCCCTCCCCTCCCACGCACTCTACCTATCTCTCCCCTCCCCTCCCACACACTCTACCTATCTCTCCACTCCACTCCCACGCACTCTACCTCTCTCTCACCTCCCATCCCATGCACTATCTCTCTCTCACACCTCCCCTCCCATGCACTCACCCTTTTTCTCCCCATCCCTCACATGCTTTCTCCCTCTCACTCACCTCCATTCCCATGCACTCTCGCTCTCTCTCCCTTTCCCTCCCAAGCACTCTCGCTCTCTCTCCCCTGCCCTTCCACGCAATCTCCCTCTCTCACGCTCCCCTCCAATGCACTCTCCGTCTCTCTGCCCTCCCTTCCCACCACTCTCCCTCTCTCTCCCCTCCTCTCCCATGGACTCTCCCTCTCATTTCCCTTCGCTCCCACGCAGTATCCCCATCTCTCTCCTCCCCTCCAGTGCACTTTCACGCTGTCTCCCCTCCCATCCAGTGCATTCATCATCTCTCTCCTCTCCCCTCCCACACACTCTCCCTCTCTTTCCCCTCCCCGCCCAGGCACTCTCCCTCTCTCTCCCCTCCCCTCCCATGCACTCTCTCTCTCTCTTCACCTCCCACGCACTCTCCCTCCCAATCCCCTCCTCTCCCATGCACTATCCCGCTCTCTCCACTACCCTCCCAGGCACTCTCACTCTCACTCCCCTCCTCTCCCACACACTATTTCCCTCTCTTCCCTCCCCTCCCCCGCACTATCCCGCTCTCTCCCCTACACAAAGGCACTCTCCCTCCCACTCCCCTCCCCTCCCACACACTATCCCCTTCTCTTCTCTCCCCTCCCACGCACTATCACGCTCTCTCCCCTCCCCTCCCAGGCACTCTCCCTCTCTTCCCTCCCCTCCCACGCATTCTCCCTCTCTCTCCCATCCCCTCTCCTTGCACGCACTCTCCTTCTCTATACCCTCCTCGCCCCTCCCACCCACTATCCCTCACACTCCCTTCCAATATCCTCCCAGGCCCTCTCCCTCTCTCTACCCTCCCCTCCCACGCACCAGCCATCTCTTTCACCTCACCTCCACTCTCATGCCCTCACCCTCTCTCTCCCCTCCCCTCCCATGCACTCTCCTTTTCTATCCTCTGCTCTCCCACCCACTCTCCCACTCTCTCCCCTCCCCACCCCTCCAATGCCCTAGCCCTCTCTCTCCCCTCCCCTCCCCTCCCACGCAATTCTCCTCTTACCCCTACACTCCCACGCACACTCCCTCTCTCAACCTTACCCTATGCTCCCACACACTGTTCCTCTCCCTCGCCACCCCTCCCATGCACACTCCCTCACTTTCCCCTCCATTCCCCTCCCATGCACTCTTCCTCTCACCCCCTCCACTCCCATGCACTGTCCCTCTCCCTCCCCTCCCCACACATGCACTCTCCCACCCTAACCCCTCCCCTCCTCTCCTACGCACTCACCCTCTCTCTCCTCTCCCCTTCCACACACTCTCCCTCATTCTCCCCTCCCCTCCCACGCACTATCCCCCTCTGTCCCCTCCCCTCCCATATACTCTCCTTCTCTCTCCCCTCCTGTACGCTCCCACACACTCTCCCTCTCTATCCCCTCCCCTGCCCTCCCACACACTCTCTCTCTCTCCCCTCCAGTCCCAGCCCCTCCCACGCCCTCTCCCTCTCTCTCTCCCCTCCACTCCACTCCCCTCCCACGCACTCTCCCTCTCTCTCCCCTCCCCTCCCATGCACTGCCTCTTGCTCCCCTGCCTCCCCTCCCACCCACTCTCCCTCTCTCTCCCCTCCCTGACCCTAACACCTACTCCCTCTCTCTCCCCTCCCCTCCGCACCCCATGCACTCTCCCACTCCATCTCCTCTCCTCCCCTCCCACCCACTGTCCCTCTCACTCCCCTCTGGTCCCCTCCCACACACTCTCCCTCTCTCTCCCCTCCCATCCCACGCAGTCTATCTCTCACTCCACTCCCCTCCCATGCACTATTCCCCTCTCTCCCCTCCCCTCCCAGGCAGACTCCCTCTCTCTCCCCTCCTCTCCCACGCACTCTCCCTCTCGTGCCCCTCCATTCCCACGCACGCCCTTTCTTTCTCCCCACTCCTCCCATGCAATCTCCCTCTCACTCCCCTCACCCACCAAACACTATCCCCCTCTCTTCCCTCCCCTACCACGCACTATCCCTCACTCTCTCCCCTTCCACGACCTTTCCCTCTCTCTCCCCTCCCCTCCCCACCCAGGCACTCTCCCTCCCCTCCCATCCCATGCACACTCCCTCCCTCACCCCTACCCTACACTCGCATGCACACTCCCTCTCTCAACCTTACCCTATGCTCCCACATACTGTTCCTCTCCCTCTCCACCCCTCCCATGCACACTCCCTCACTTTCCCCTCCATTCCCCTCCCATGCACTCTTCCTCTCACCCCCTCCACTCCCATGCACTGTCCCTCTCCCTCCCCTCCCCACACATGCACTCTCCCACACTAACCCCTCCCCTCCTCTCCTACGCACTCACCCTCTCTCTCCTCTCCCCTTCCACACACTCTCCCTCATTCTCCCCTCCCCTCCCACGCACTAACCCCCTCTCTCCCCTCCCCTCCCATGTACTCTCCTTCTCTCTCCCCTCCTGTACGCTCCCACACACTCTCCCTCTCTATCCCCTCCCCTGCCCTCCCACACACTCTCTCTCTCTCCGCTCCACTACCCTCCCCTTCCACGCATTCTCCCTCTCTATCCCCTCTGGTCCCCTCCCACACACTCTCCCTCTCTCTCCACTCCCCTCCCGCAAACTCACCCCCTCTCTCTCTCTCCCCTCCCAGCCCCTCCCATGCCCTCTCCCTCTCTCTCTCCCCTCCACTCCACTCCCCTCCCACGCACTCTCCCTCTCTCTCCCCTCCCCTCCCATGCACTCCCTCTCGCTCCCCTGCCTCCCCTCCCACCCACTTTCCCTCTCTCTCCCCTCCCTGACCCTAACACCTTCTCCCTCTCTCTCCCCTCCCCTCCGCACCCCATGCACTCTCCTACTCCATCTCCTCTCCTCCTCTCCCACCCATTGTCCCTCTCACTCCCCTCTGGTCCCATCCCACACACTCTCCCTCTCTCTCCACTCCCCTCCCGCAAACTCACCCCCTCTCTCTCTCCTCCACTACAATGCACTCCCCCTCTCACTCCCTAACCCTCCCCTCCCATGCACTCTAACTCTCTCTCCCCTGCCCTCCCAGCACTCTCCCTCTCCCAGACCTCCCCTCCAATGCACACACCACCTCTCCGCACTCCCTTTGCAGTCTCCCTCTCTCTCACCTCCCCTCCCATGCACTCTCCCTCTCTTACCCGTCCCATCCCATGCACTCTCCCGCTCTCTCCCCTCCTCTCCCACGCACTCACCCTCTCTCTCCCATCCCCCCCCTTGCACTCTTCCTCTCTCTCCCCTCCGTTCCCACACACAATCACTCTCTCACCTACCTTCCCAGGCAATCTCCATATCTCTCCCATCTTCTCCCACGCACAATCCCTCTCTCTCCCCTCCCCTCACAAGCCCTCTCCTTATCTCTCCCCTCACCTCCTACACACTCACCAACTCTCTCCGCTCCCCTCCCACGCACTCTCACTCTCTCTTGCCTCCCCTCCCACACACTATCCCCCACTCTTCCCTCCCCTCCAATGCACTATCCCACTCTCTCCCCTACCCTCCCAGGCACTCTCCTTCTCACTCCCCTCCCCTCCCACATACTCCGCCTCTCTTCCCTCCCCTCCCATGCACTTTCCCTCTCTCTCCCCTCACCTCCCCTCCTATGCACTCTCCCTCTCTCTCCCCCTCCCATGCACTCTAACTCTCTCTCCCATCTGCTCCCAGCACTCTCCCTCACTCAGCCCTCCCCTCCCATGCACTCTCCGACTCTCTCCTCTCCTTTCACAGTCTCCCTCTCTCTCTCCTCCCCTCCCATGCACTCTCCCTCTCACTCCTCTCCCCGCCCACACACTCTCCCTCTTCCCTCCCTTCCCCTCACATGCACTCTCTCTCTCTCCTCCCCTCCCACGCACTCTCCCTCGCAATCCTCTCCCCTCCCACACACTATCCCCCTCGCTCACCTACACTCCCAGGCACTCTCACTCTCACTCCCCTCCCCTCCCACACACTATCCCCCTGTCTTCCCTCCCCTCCCACGCACTAACCCTCTCTCTCCCCTCCCATCCCCTCCCAGTCATTCTCCCACTCACTCCCATCCCCTCGCAGGTACTCTCCCTCTCTCTCCCCTCCCCTCCCACGCACTCTATCTCTCAATCCACTCCCCTCCCATGCACTATTCCCCTCTCTCCCCTCCCCTCCCATGCAGGCTCCCTCTCTCTCCCCTCCTCTCCCACGCACTCTCCCTCTCGCGCCCCTCCATTCCCACGCACGCCCTTTCTTTCTCCCCACTCCTCCCATGCAATCTCCCTCTCACTCCCCTCACACACCACACACTATTCCCCTCTCTTCCCTCCCCTACCACGCACTATCCCTCACTCTCTCCCCTCCCACGACGTTTCCCTCTCTCTCCCCTCCCCTCCCCACCCAGGCACTCTCCCTCCCCTCCCATCCCATGCACACTCCCTCCCTCACCCCTACCCTACACTCCCACGCAATCTCCCTCTCACACCCCTCCCCTCCCACGCACTCTCCTTCTTTATCCCCTCCCCTCCTACCCACTCTCCCTCTCTCTCCCCACCGCGACCCCCACACCCTTTCCCTCTCTCTCCCCTCCACTCCCGACCCCATGCACTCTCCTTCTCATTCCCCTCCGCTCCCACGCACTATCGCCATCTCTCTCCTCCCCTCCAGCGCTCTCTTACTCTCTCATCCCTCCCCTCCCAAGCCATCTCCCTCTCTCTCGCCCCCCTCACACACACTCCTTCTCACCCCCCACCCGTGCCCAACCATGCACTCTACCTCTCTCTCACCTCACCTCCCATGCACTCTCCCTCTCTCTCCCCTCCCCTCCCACAGACTTTCACCCTCTCTCCCCTCCCCTACAATGCACTCTCCCTCTCACTCCACACTTCTCCCCTCCCATGCACTCTCCCTCTCTTCCCCTCCCTTGCACTCTACCTTTCTCTCCCATCCCCTCCCAGCACTCTCCCTCACTCAGCCCTCCCCTCCCATGCACTCTCCGACTCTCTCCTCTCCTTTCACAGTCTCCCTCTCTCTCTCCTCCCCTCCCATGCACTCTCCCTCTCACTCCCCTCCCCGCCCACGCACTCTCCCTCTCCCCTCCCTTCCCCTCACATGCACTCTCTCTCTCTCCTCCCCTCCCATGCACTCTCCCTCGCAATCCTCTCCCCTCCCACACACTATCCCCCTCGCTCACCTACACTCCCAGGAACTCTCACTCTCACTCCCCTCCCCTCCCACACACTATCCCCCTCTCTTCCCTCCCCTCCCACGCACTCTCCCTCTCTCTCCCCTCCCATCCCCTCCCAGTCACTCTCCCACTCACTCCCATCCCCTTGCAGGCACTCTCCCTCTCTCTCCCCTCCCCTCCCACGCACTCTATCTCTCACTCCACTTCCCTCCCATGCACTATTCCCCTCTCTCCCCTCCCCTCCCATGCAGGCTTCCTCTCTCTCCCCTCCTCTCCCACGCACTCTCCCTCTCGTGCCCCACCATTCCCACGCACGCCCTTTCTTTCTCCCCACTCCTCCCATGCAATCTCCCTCTCACTCCCCTCACCCACCACACACTATTCCCCTCTCTTCCCTCCCCTACCAAGCACTATCCCTCGCTCTCTCCCCTGCCACGACCTTTCCCTCTATCTCCCCTCCCCTCCCCACCCAGGCACTCTCCCTCCCCTCCCATCCCATGCACACTCCCTCCCTCACCCCTACCCTACACCCCCACGCAATCTCCCTCTCACTCCCCTCACCTACCACACACTATTCCCCTCTCTTCCCTCCCCTACCAAGCACTATCCCTCGCTCTCTCCCCTGCCACGACCTTTCCCTCTATCTCCCCTCCCCTCCCCACCCAGGCACTCTCTCTCCCCTCCCCTCCCATGCACTCTCCCGCTATCTCCCCTCCCCTCCCAAGCCCTCACTCTCTCTCTCCCCTCCCCTCCACACTCTCCATCTCTCTCCCCTCTGTTCCCACACACAATCACTCTCTCTCACCTCCCATCCCACGCACTCTCCATATCTCTCCCCTCTTCTCCCATGCACAATCACTCTCTCTACCCTCTCCTCCCACACACTCTCGTTCTCTCTCCCCTCCCCTCCCACGCACTCTACCTATCTCTCCCCTCCCCTCCCACGCACTCTACCTATCTCTCCCCTCCACTCCCACGCACTCTACCTCTCTCTCTCCTCCCATCCCATGCACTATCTCTCTCTCACACCTCCCCTCCCATGCACTCACCCTTTTACTCCACATCCCTCACATGCTTTCTCCCTCTCACTCACCTCCATTCCCATGCACTCTCGCTCTCTCTCCCTTTCCCTCCCACGCACTCTCGCTCTCTCTCCCTGCCCTTCCATGCAATCTCCATCTCTCACCCTCCCCTCCAATGCACTCTCCCTCTCTCTGCCCTCCCTTCCCACCACTCTCCCTCTCTCTCCCCTCCTCTCCCATGGACTCTCCCTCTCATTTCCCTTCGCTCCCACGCACTATCCCCATATCTCTCCTCCCCTCCAGTGCACTTTCACGCTGTCTCCCCTACCCTCCAGTGCATTCATCATCTCTCTCCTCTCCCCTCCCACACACTCTCCCCTTCTTTCCCCTCCCCTCCCAGGCACTCTCCCTCTTCTCCCCTCCCCTCCCATGCACTCTCTCTCTCTCCTCCCCTCCCACACACTCTCCCTCCCAATCCCCTCCTCTCCCATGCACTATCCCGTTCTCTCCACTACCCTCCCAGGCATCCTCCCTCTCACTCCCCTCCTCTCCCACACACTATCCCCCTCTCATCCCTCCCCTCCCACGCACTATCACGCTCTCTCCCCAACCCTCCCATGCACACTCCCTCACTTTCCTCTCCACTCCCCTCCCATGCACTCTTGCTCTCACCCCCTCCACTCCCATGCACTGTCCCTCTCCCTCCCCTCCCCACACATGAACTCTCCCTCCCTCACCCCTCCCCTCCACTCCTACGCACTCACCCTCTCACTCCTCAACCCTTCCACACACTCTCCCTAATTCTCCCTTCCCCTCCCACGCACTATCCCCCTCTGTCCCCCCCCTCCCATGTACTCTCCTTCTCACTCCCCTCTGGTCCCCTCCCACACACTCTCCCTCTCTCTCCACTCCCCTCCCGCAAACTCACCCCCTCTCTCTCTCTCCCCTCCCAGCCCCTCCCATACCCTCTCCCTCTCTCTCTCCCCTCCACTCCACTCCCCTCCCACTCACTCTCCCTCTCTCTCCCCTCCCCTCCCATGCACTCCCTCTTGCTCCCCTGCCTCCCCTCCCACCCACTCTCCCTCTCTCTCCCCTCCCTGACCCTAACACCTTCTCCCTCTCTCTCCCCACCCCTCCGCACCCCATGCACTCTCCTACTCCATCTCCTCTCCTCCCCTCCCACCCATTGTCCCTCTCACTCCCCTCTGGTCCCCTCCCACACACTCTCCCTCTCTCTCCACTCCCCTCCCGCAAACTCACCCCCTCTCTCTCTCCTCCACTACAATGCACTCCCCCTCTCACTCCCCAACCCTCCCCTCCCATGCACTCTCCCTCTGTCTCCCCTCCCCTACCACGCACTCTCCATCTCGCGCCCCAACCTTCCCCTCCCATTCACTCTAACTCTCTCTCCCCTCCCCTCCCAGCACTTTCCCTCTCCCAGACCTCCCCTCCAATGCACACTCCGCCTCTCCGCACTCCCTTTGCAGTCTCCCTCTCTCTCACCTCCCCTCCCATGCACTCTCCATCTCTTACCCGTCCCATCCCATGCACTCTCCCGCTCTCTCCCCTCCTCTCCCACACACTCACCCTCTCTCTCCCATCCCTCCCCCCCTTGCACTCTTCCTCTCTCTCCCCTCCGTTCCCACACACAATCACTCTCTCACCTCCCTTCCCAGGCAATCTCCATATCTCTCCCATCTTCTCCCATGCACAATCCCTCTCTCTCCCCTCCCCTCACAAGCCCTCTCCTTCTTTCAGCCCTCGCCTCCAACACACTCCCCTCTCTCTCCCCTCCACTGCCATACACTCTCACTCTCTCTTGCCTCCCCTCCCACACACTATCCCCCACTCTGCCCTCCCCTCCAATGCACTATCCCACTCTCTCCCTTACCCTCCCAGGCACTCTCCCTCTCACTCCCCTCCCCTCCCACATACATTCCCCTCTCTTCCCTCCCCTCCCATGCACTCTCCCTCTCTCTTCCCTCACCTCCCCTCCCACGCACTCTCCCTCTCTATACCATGCCCTCCCATGCACTCTTCCTCTCTATCCCATGCCCTCCCATGCCCTATCCCTCTCACCCCCCTACCCTCCCCTCCCACACACTCTCCTTCTAAATACCCTCCACACCCCTCCCACCCACAATCCCTCTCCCTCCCTTCCACTAGTCTCCCAGGCCCTCTCCCTCTCTCTCCCCTCCCTTTCCCACACACTCTATCTCCCAATCTCCTCCCCTCCCATGCACTATCGGTCTCTCTCCCCTCACCGCCCCTCCCAGGCTCTTTCTCTCTCTATCCCCGCCCCTCCCATGCACTCTCGTTTTCTATCCCCTCCTCTCCCACATACTCTCCCTCTCTCTCCCCTCCACTCCCCTCCCATGCAATTCTCCACTTTCCCCCTTCCACTCCCACACCAACTCCCTCTCTCACCCTTCTCCCATGCACTGTCCCTCTCCCTCCGCTCCCATCCCAAGCAATTCTCCTGTTTCCCCCCTCCACTCTCAAGCACATTCCCTCTCTCTCCCCTCCACTCCCATGCCCTCTCCTTCTTTCTGCCCTCGTCTCCTACACACTCACCCTCTCTCTCCCCTCCACTGCCATGCACTCTCACTTTCTCTCACCTCCCCTCCCACACACTTTCCCCCTCTCTTCCAGCCCCTCCCATGCACTATCCCACTCTCTCCCTTACCCTCCCAGAAACTCTTCCTCTGACTTCCCTCCCCTCCCACACACATGCCCCTCTCTTCCCTCCCCTCCCAAGCACTCTCCCTCTCTATCTACATCCCCTCCCACGCCCTCTCCCTCTCTCTGCCCTACCCTCCCACGCACTCTCCCACACTCTCCCCTTCTCTCCCATGCACTCTCCCTCTCTCTCCCCTCTCCTCCCATGCTCTCTTTCTCTCTCTCCCCTCCCACGCTCTCTCCCTATCTTTCCCCTACTACCCAGGCACGCGAACTCTCAACCCCTCCGCTCCCATGCACTCTCCCTCTCTTTCTCCCCTCCTCTCCCACGCACACTTTCGCTCTCTCCCCTCCCCTCCCACATACTCTCCCTCTCTCTCCTCTCACCTACCCTGCCATGCTCTCTCGCTCTCTATCCTCTCACCTGCCCTCCCATGCACTCTCCCTCTCTCTCCCCTCACATCCCCTCCCACGCACTCTCACTCTCTCTCCCCTCCCACGTCCTCTCGATCTCTCTCTCCTTTTCTATCACCTCCCCTCCCACCCTCTCTCCCTCTCTCTCCGCACCCTGCCCTTCCCAGGCCTTCTCCTTCTCTCTGCCCTCCCGTCCCCTCCCCTCCCATGCACTCTCCTTCTCTAACTCCTTGCCTCTCCTCCCACCCACTATCCCTCTCTCTCCGCTCACCTCCCCTCCCGCATGCTCTCCCTCTCCCTCCCCTGCCCTCCCCTCCCATGGACTCTCGCCCTCTCCCCTCCCCTACAATGCACTCTCCCTCTCACTCCCCACTCCTCGCCTCCCATGCGCTCTCCCTCTCTCTCCCCTCCCATGCACTCTAACTCTCTCTCCCATCCCCTCCCAGCACTCTCCCCCTCTCTTCCTTCCTCTCCCAAGCACTATCCCACTCTCTCCCCTACCCTCCCAGGCACTCACCCTCTCACACCCTTCCCCTCCCACACACATCCCTCTCTCTTCCCTCCCCTCCCATGCACTCTCCCTCTCTCTCCCCTCACCTCCCCTCCCACGCACTCTCCCTCTCTATACCATGCCCTCCCATGCACTCTTCCTCTCTATCCCATGCCCTCCCATGCCCTATCCCTCTCACCCCCTACCCTCCCCTCCCACGCACTCTCCTTCTCAATACCCTCCACACCCCAACCACCCACTATCTCTCGCCCTCCGTTCCACTACCCTCCCAATCCCTCTCCCTCTCTCTCCCTACCCCTCCCACACTCTCTCCCATGCCCCACTCCTCCCATGCACTATCCGTCTCTCTCCCCTCAACTGCCCTCCCATGCACTCTCCCTCTCTCTCCCCGCCCCTCCCATGCACTCTCCTTTTCTATCCCCTCCTCTCCAACCCACTCTCCCTCTCTCTCCCCTCCCTTCCCCTCCCATGAAATTCTCCAGTTTCCCCCCTCCACTCCCATGCACATTCCCTCTATCACCCTTACCCTACACTCCCATGCACTGTCCCTCTCCCTCCCCTCCCTTCCCATGCACTCTCCCTCGCTTTCCCCTTCCCTAACTTCCCACGCACTCTTCCTCTCTCCCCCCTCCACTCCCTTGTACTGTCTCTCTCCCTCCCCTCCCCTCCCATGCACTCTCCCTCCCTCACCCTCCCCTTCCCTGCCACGCACTCTCCGTCTCTCTCCCCTGCCCTCCCATGCACTCTCCTTTTCTATCCCCTCCTCTCCCACCCACTCTCCCTCTCTCTCCACTCCCCACCCCTCCAACACCCTCTCCCTCTCTCTCTCCTCCCCTCCCAACCCAAGCAATTCTCCTCTTTCCCCCCTCCACTCTCAAGCACAATTCCTCTCTCTCCCCACCCCTCCCATGCCCTCTCCCTCTATCTGCCCTCACCTCCTACACACTCACCCTCTCTCTCCCCTCCACTGCAATGCACTCTCACTTTCTCTCACCTCCCCTCCCACACACTATCCCCCTCTCTTCCCGCCCCTCCCACGCAGTATCCCGCTCTCTCCCCTACCCTCCCACGCACTCTCCCTCTCTCTCCCCTCCCCTCGCATGCACTCCCTCTTGCTCCCCTGCCTCCCCTCCCACCCACTCTCCCTCTCTCCCGTCCCTGACCCTAACACCTTCTCCCTCTCTCTCCCCACCCCTCCGCACCCCATGCACTCTCCTACTCCATCTCCTCTCCTCCTCTCCCACCCACTGTCCCTCTCACTCCCCTCTGGTCCCCTCCCACACACTCTCCCTCTCTCTCCACTCCCTTCCCGCAAACTCACCCCCTCTCTCTCTCCTCCACTACAATGCACTCCCCCTCTCACTCCCCAACCCTCCCCTCCCATGCACTCTCCCCCTGTCTCCCCTCCCCTACCACGCACTCTCCATCTCGCTCCCTAACCCTCCCCTCCCATTCACTCTAACTCTCTCTCCCCTCCCCTCCCAGCACTTTCCCTCTCCCAGACCTCCCCTCCAATGCACACTCTGCCTCTCCGCACTCCCTTTGCAGTCTCCCTCTCTCTCACCTCCCCTCCCATGCACTCTCCATCTCTTACCCATCCCATCCCATGCACTCTCCCGCTCTCTCCCCTCCTCTCCCACGCACTCACCCTCTCTCTCCCATCCCCCCCCCCTTGCACTCTTCCTCTCTCTCCCCTCCGTTCCCACACACAATCACTCTCTCACCTCCCTTCCCAGGCAATCTCCATATCTCTCCCATCTTCTCCCATGCACAATCCCTCTCTCTCCCCTCCCCTCACAAGCCCTCTCCTTCTTTCAGCCCTCGCCTCCAACACACTCCCCTCTCTCTCCCCTCCACTGCCATACACTCTCACTCTCTCTTGCCTCCCCTCCCACACACTATCCCCCACTCTGCCCTCCCCTCCAATGCACTATCCCACTCTCTCCCTTACCCTCCCAGGCACTCTCCCTCTCACTCCCCTCCCCTCCCACATACATCCCCCTCTCTTCCCTCCCCTCCCATGCACTCTCCCTCTCTCTCCCCTCACCTCCCCTCCCATGCACTCTCCCTCTCTATACCATGCCCTCCCATGCACTCTTCCTCTCTATCCCATGCCCTCCCATGCCCTATCCCTCTCTCTCCCCTACCCTCCCCTCCCACACACTCTCCTTCTAAATACCCTCCACACCCCTCCCACCCACCATCCCTCTCCCTCCCTTCCACTACCCTCCCAGGCCCTCTCCCTCTCTCTCCCCTCCCTTTCCCACACACTCTCTCTCCCAATCTCCTCCCCTCCCATGCACTATCGGTCTCTCTCCCCTCACCGCCCCTCCCAGGCTCTTTCCCTCTCTATCCCCGCCCCTCCCATGCACTCTCGTTTTCTATCCCCTCCTCTCCCACATACTCTCCCTCTCTCTCCCCTCCACTCCCCTCCCATGCAATTCTCCACTTTCCCCCTTCCACTCCCACACCAACTCCCTCTCTCACCCTTCTCCCATGCACTGTCCCTCTCCCTCCGCTCCCATCCCAAGCAATTCTCCTGTTTCCCCCCTCCACTCTCAAGCACATTCCCTCTCTCTCCCCTCCACTCCCATGCCCTCTCCTTCTTTCTGCCCTCGTCTCCTACACACTCACCCTCTCTCTCCCCTCCACTGCCATGCACTCTCACTTTCTCTCACCTCCCCTCCCACACACTTTCCCCCTCTCTTCCAGCCCCTCCCATGCACTATCCCACTCTCTCCCTTACCCTCCCAGAAACTCTTCCTCTGACTTCCCTCCCCTCCCACACACATGCCCCTCTCTTCCCTCCCCTCCCAAGCACTCTCCCTCTCTATCTACATCCCCTCCCACGCCCTCTCCCTCTCTCTGCCCTACCCTCCCACGCACTCTCCCACACTCTCCCCTTCTCTCCCATGCACTCTCCCTCTCTCTCCCCTCTCCTCCCATGCTCTCTTTCTCTCTCTCCCCTCCCACGCTCTCTCCCTATCTTTCCCCTACTACCCAGGCACGCGAACTCTCAACCCCTCCGCTCCCATGCACTCTCCCTCTCTTTCTCCCCTCCTCTCCCACGCACACTTTCGCTCTCTCCCCTCCCCTCCCACATACTCTCCCTCTCTCTCCTCTCACCTACCCTGCCATGCTCTCTCGCTCTCTATCCTCTCACCTGCCCTCCCATGCACTCTCCCTCTCTCTCCCCTCACATCCCCTCCCACGCACTCTCACTCTCTCTCCCCTCCCACGTCCTCTCGATCTCTCTCTCCTTTTCTATCACCTCCCCTCCCACCCTCTCTCCCTCTCTCTCCGCACCCTGCCCTTCCCACGTCTTCTCCTTCTCTCTGCCCTCCCGTCCCCTCCCCTCCCATGCACTCTCCTTCTCTAACTCCTTGCCTCTCCTCCCACCCACTATCCCTCTCTCTCCGCTCACCTCCCCTCCCGCATGCTCTCCCTCTCCCTCCCCTGCCCTCCCCTCCCATGGACTCTCGCCCTCTCCCCTCCCCTACAATGCACTCTCCCTCTCACTCCCCACTCCTCGCCTCCCATGCGCTCTCCCTCTCTCTCCCCTCCCATGCACTCTAACTCTCTCTCCCATCCCCTCCCAGCACTCTCCCCCTCTCTTCCTTCCTCTCCCAAGCACTATCCCACTCTCTCCCCTACCCTCCCAGGCACTCACCCTCTCACACCCTTCCCCTCCCACACACATCCCTCTCTCTTCCCTCCCCTCCCATGCACTCTCCCTCTCTCTCCCCTCACCTCCCCTCCCACGCACTCTCCCTCTCTATACCATGCCCTCCCATGCACTCTTCCTCTCTATCCCATGCCCTCCCATGCCCTATCCCTCTCACCCCCTACCCTCCCCTCCCACGCACTCTCCTTCTCAATACCCTCCACACCCCAACCACCCACTATCTCTCGCCCTCCGTTCCACTACCCTCCCAATCCCTCTCCCTCTCTCTCCCTACCCCTCCCACACTCTCTCCCATGCCCCACTCCTCCCATGCACTATCCGTCTCTCTCCCCTCAACTGCCCTCCCATGCACTCTCCCTCTCTCTCCCCGCCCCTCCCATGCACTCTCCTTTTCTATCCCCTCCTCTCCAACCCACTCTCCCTCTCTCTCCCCTCCCTTCCCCTCCCATGAAATTCTCCAGTTTCCCCCCTCCACTCCCATGCACATTCCCTCTATCACCCTTACCCTACACTCCCATGCACTGTCCCTCTCCCTCCCCTCCCTTCCCATGCACTCTCCCTCGCTTTCCCCTTCCCTAACTTCCCACGCACTCTTCCTCTCTCCCCCCTCCACTCCCTTGTACTGTCTCTCTCCCTCCCCTCCCCTCCCATGCACTCTCCCTCCCTCACCCTCCCCTTCCCTGCCACGCACTCTCCGTCTCTCTCCCCTGCCCTCCCATGCACTCTCCTTTTCTATCCCCTCCTCTCCCACCCACTCTCCCTCTCTCTCCACTCCCCACCCCTCCAACACCCTCTCCCTCTCTCTCTCCTCCCCTCCCAACCCAAGCAATTCTCCTCTTTCCCCCCTCCACTCTCAAGCACAATTCCTCTCTCTCCCCACCCCTCCCATGCCCTCTCCCTCTATCTGCCCTCACCTCCTACACACTCACCCTCTCTCTCCCCTCCACTGCAATGCACTCTCACTTTCTCTCACCTCCCCTCCCACACACTATCCCCCTCTCTTCCCGCCCCTCCCACGCAGTATCCCGCTCTCTCCCCTACCCTCCCACGCACTCTCCCTCTCTCTCCCCTCCCCTCGCATGCACTCCCTCTTGCTCCCCTGCCTCCCCTCCCACCCACTCTCCCTCTCTCCCGTCCCTGACCCTAACACCTTCTCCCTCTCTCTCCCCACCCCTCCGCACCCCATGCACTCTCCTACTCCATCTCCTCTCCTCCTCTCCCACCCACTGTCCCTCTCACTCCCCTCTGGTCCCCTCCCACACACTCTCCCTCTCTCTCCACTCCCTTCCCGCAAACTCACCCCCTCTCTCTCTCCTCCACTACAATGCACTCCCCCTCTCACTCCCCAACCCTCCCCTCCCATGCACTCTCCCCCTGTCTCCCCTCCCCTACCACGCACTCTCCATCTCGCTCCCTAACCCTCCCCTCCCATTCACTCTAACTCTCTCTCCCCTCCCCTCCCAGCACTTTCCCTCTCCCAGACCTCCCCTCCAATGCACACTCTGCCTCTCCGCACTCCCTTTGCAGTCTCCCTCTCTCTCACCTCCCCTCCCATGCACTCTCCATCTCTTACCCATCCCATCCCATGCACTCTCCCGCTCTCTCCCCTCCTCTCCCACGCACTCACCCTCTCTCTCCCATCCCCCCCCCTTGCACTCTTCCTCTCTCTCCCCTCCGTTCCCACACACAATCACTCTCTCACCTCCCTTCCCAGGCAATCTCCATATCTCTCCCATCTTCTCCCATGCACAATCCCTCTCTCTCCCCTCCCCTCACAAGCCCTCTCCTTCTTTCAGCCCTCGCCTCCAACACACTCCCCTCTCTCTCCCCTCCACTGCCATACACTCTCACTCTCTCTTGCCTCCCCTCCCACACACTATCCCCCACTCTGCCCTCCCCTCCAATGCACTATCCCACTCTCTCCCTTACCCTCCCAGGCACTCTCCCTCTCACTCCCCTCCCCTCCCACATACATCCCCCTCTCTTCCCTCCCCTCCCATGCACTCTCCCTCTCTCTCCCCTCACCTCCCCTCCCATGCACTCTCCCTCTCTATACCATGCCCTCCCATGCACTCTTCCTCTCTATCCCATGCCCTCCCATGCCCTATCCCTCTCTCTCCCCTACCCTCCCCTCCCACACACTCTCCTTCTAAATACCCTCCACACCCCTCCCACCCACCATCCCTCTCCCTCCCTTCCACTACCCTCCCAGGCCCTCTCCCTCTCTCTCCCCTCCCTTTCCCACACACTCTCTCTCCCAATCTCCTCCCCTCCCATGCACTATCGGTCTCTCTCCCCTCACCGCCCCTCCCAGGCTCTTTCCCTCTCTATCCCCGCCCCTCCCATGCACTCTCGTTTTCTATCCCCTCCTCTCCCACATACTCTCCCTCTCTCTCCCCTCCACTCCCCTCCCATGCAATTCTCCACTTTCCCCCTTCCACTCCCACACCAACTCCCTCTCTCACCCTTCCCCTACGCTCCCATGCACTGTCCCTCTCCCTCCGCTCCCATCCCAAGCAATTCTCCTGTTTCCCCCCTCCACTCTCAAGCACAATCCCTCTCTCTCCCCTCCCCCCCATGCCCTCTCCTTCTTTCTGCCCTCGTCTCCTACACACTCACCCTCTCTCTCCCCTCCACTGCCATGCACTCTCACTTTCTCTCACCTCCCCTCCCACACACTTTCCCCCTCTCTTCCAGCCCCTCCCATGCACTATCCCACTCTCTCCCTTACCCTCCCAGACACTCTTCCTCTGACTTCCCTCCCCTCCCACACACATGCCCCTCTCTTCCCTCCCCTCCCATGCACTCTCCCTCTCTATCTACATCCCCTCCCATGCCCTCCTCCTCTCTCTGCCCTACCCTCCCATGCTCTCACCCTCACTCTACCCTTCTCTCCCATGCACTCTCCCTCTCTCTCCCCTCTCCTCCCATGCTCTCTTTCTCTCTCTCCCCTCCCACGCACTCTCCCTATCTTTCCCCTACTACCCAGGCACGCGAACTCTCAACCCCTCCGCTCCCATGCACTCTCCCTCTCTTTCTCCCCTCCTCTCCCACGCACACTTTCGCTCTCTCCCCTCCCCTCCCAAAAACTCTCCCTCTCTCTCCTCTCACCTACCCTGCCACGCTCTCTCGCTCTCTATCCTCTCACCTGCCCTCCCATGCACTCTCCCTCTCTCTCCCCTCACATCCCCTCCCACGCACTCTCACTCTCTCTCCCCTCCCACGTCCTCTCGATCTCTCTCTCCTTTTCTATCACCTCCCCTCCCACCCTCTCTCCCTCTCTCTCTGCACCCTGCCCTTCCCACGCCTTCTCCTTCTCTCTGCCCTCCCGTCCCCACCCCTCCCATGCACTCTCCTTCTCTAACTCCTTGCCTCTCCTCCCACCCACTATCCCTCTCTCTCCTCTCACCTCCCCTCCCGCATGCTCTCCCTCTCCCTCCCCTGCCCTCCCCTCCCATGGACTCTCGCCCTCTCCCCTCCCCTACAATGCACTCTCCCTCTCACTCCCCACTCCTCGCCTCCCATGCGCTCTCCCTCTCTCTCCCCTCCCATGCACTCTAACTCTCTCTCCCATCCCCTCCCAGCACTTTCCCCCTCTCTTCCTTCCCCTCTCAAGCACTATCCCACTCTCACCCCTACCCTCCCAGGCACTCACCCTCTCACACCCTTCCCCTCCCACACACATCCCTCTCTCTTCCCTCCCCTCCCATGCACTCTCCCTCTCTCTCCCCTCACCTCCCCTCCCATGCACTCTCCCTCTCTATACCATGCCCTCCCATGCATTCTTCCTCTCTATCCCATGCCCTCCCATGCCCTATCCATCTCTCCCCCTACCCTCCCCTCCCACGCACTCTCCTTCTCAATAACCTCCACACCCCACCCACCCACTATCTCTCGCCCTCCATTCCACTACCCTCCCAATCCCTCTCCCTCTCTCTCCCCACCCCTCCCACACTCTCTCTCCCATGCCCCACCCCTCCCATGCACTATCCGTCTCTCTCCCCTCAACTGCCCTCCCATGCACTCTCCCTCTCTCTCCCCGCCCCTCCCATGCACTCTCCTTTTCTATCCCCTCCTCTCCAACCCACTCTCCCTCTCTGTCCCCTCCCTTCCCCTCCCATGCAATTCTCCAGTTTCCCCCCTCCACTCCCATGCACATTCCCTCTATCACCCTTACCCTACGCTCCCATGCAGTGTCCCTCTCCCTCCCCTCCCTTCCCATGCACTCTCCCTCGCATTCCCCTTCCCTAACCTCCCATACACTCTCCCTCTCTCTCCCCTCCCCTCCCCTCTCATGCACTTTCCCTCTCTCTCCCCTCCCCTCACGTGCACTCTCCCTCTCTCTCCACTCCCCACTTCTCCCATGCTCTCTCCCTCTCACCCCCCCTACCACGCGCTGTCCCTCTCGTACCAGTCCCCTCCCATGCACTCTCCCCCTCTCTGTCCCCTCCCCTACAAAACACTCTCCCTCTCACTCCCCACCCCTCTCCTCCCATGCACTCTACCTCTCTCTCAAGTCCCCTCCCCGCACTCTCCCACTCTCAGCTCTCCCCTCCCCTCCCATGCAATTCTCCAGTTTCCCCCCTCCACTCCCATGCACATTCCCTCTATCACCCTTACCCTACGCTCCCATGCAGTGTCCCTCTCCCTCCCCTCCCTTCCCATGCACTCTCCCTCGCTTTCCCCTTCCCTAACCTCCCACGCACTCTTCCTCTCTCCCCCCTCCACTCCCTTGTAATGTCTCTCTCCCTCCCCTCCCCTCCCATGCACTCTCCCTCCCTCACCCCTCCCCTTCCCTGCCACGCACTCTCCGTCTCTCTCCCCTGCCCTCCCATGCACTCTCCTTTTCTATCCCCTCCTCTCCAACCCACTCTCCCTCTCTCTCCCCTCCCTTCCCCTCCCATGCAATTCTCCAGTTTCCCCCCTCCACTCCCATGCACATTCCCTCTATCACCCTTACCCTACGCTCCCATGCAGTGTCCCTCTCCCTCCTCTCCCCTCCAACGCACTCTCCCTCTCCCACCCTTATCCTCCCACGCACTCTCCCTCTCCCACCCCTCCCCTCCCATGCACTCTCTCTCTGTCTCCCTTCCCCTCCCACGCACTCTCCCCCTCTCTCCCCTTCCCTCCCATGCAAACTCCTTCTATCTCCCCCCTCTCCCCTCCCACGCACTCTCCCTCTCTGTCCCCTCACCTACACTGCCATGCACTCTCCCTCTCACTCCTCTCCCCACACACGCACTGTCCCTCGCTCTCCCCTCCCCTCCCACACACTCTCCCTCTCGCTCCCCAGCCATCCCCTCCCGCGCACTGTCCCTCTCTTTCCCCTCCCCTCCCCTCCGACACTCCCTCGCTCTCTCTCCTCTCCCCTCCCACACACTCTACCTCTCTCTCCCCTCCCCTCCCAAACACTCTCCTGCTCTCTCCCCTCCCCTCCCCTCACACTCACTCCTCCTCTCTCTCCAATCCTATCTCTTCCCACCCTGTCTCCCTCCCTCTCCACTCCCCTCCCCACCGATGCTCCCTCTCTCTCCCCTCCACTCCCATACACTCTCCCTCTCTCTCCCCTCCCCTCCCCTCTCATGCACTTTCCCTCTCTCTCCCCTCCCCTCATGTGCACTCTCCCTCTCTCTCCACTCCCCACTTCTCCCATGCTCTCTCCCTCTCACCTCCCCTTCCACGCACTCTCCCTCTCTCTCCGCTCCCTCCCATGCACTCCCCGTCTCGCTCCCCTCCCCTCCCATGCGCTGTCCCTCTCGTACCAGTCCCCTCCCATGCACTCTCCCCCTCTCTGTCCCCTCCCCTACAAAACACTCTCGCTCTCACTCCCCACCCCTCTCCTCCCATGCACTCTACCTCTCTCTCCAGTCCCCTCCCCGCACTCTCCCTCTCTCAGCTCTCCCCTCCCCTCCCATGCAATTCTCCAGTTTCCCCCCGCCACTCCCATGCACATTCCCTCTATCACCCTTACCCTACGCTCCCATGCAGTGTCCCTCTCCCTCCCCTCCCTTCCCATGCACTCTCCCTCGCTTTCCCCTTCCCTAACCTCCCACGCACTCTTCCTCTCTCCCCCTCCACTCCCTTGTACTGTCTCTCTCCCTCCCCTCCCCTCCCATGTACTCTCCCTCCCTCACCCCTCCCCTTCCCTGCCACGCACTCTCCCTCTCTCTCCCCTGCCCTCCCATGCACTCTCCTTTTCTATCCCCTCCTCTCCAACCCACTCTCCCTCTCTCTCCCCTCCCTTCCCCTCCCATGCAATTCTCCAGTTTCCCCCCTCCACTCCCATGCACATTCCCTCTATCACCCTTACCCTACGCTCCCATGCAGTGTCCCTCTCCCTCCCCTCCCTTCCCATGCACTCTCCCTCGCTTTCCCCTTCCCTAACCTCCCACGCACTCTTCCTCTCTCCCCCCTCCACTCCCTTGTACTGTCTCTCTCCCTCCCCTCCCCTACCATGCACTCTCCCTCCCTCACCCCTCCCCTTCCCTGCCACGCACTCTCCGTCTCTCTCCCCTGCCCTCCCATGCACTCTCCTTTTCTATCCCCTCCTCTCCCACCCACTCTCCCTCTCTCTCCACTCCCCACCCCTCCAACACCCTCTCCCTCTCTCTCTCCTCCCCTCCCAACCCAAGCAATTCTCCTCTTTCCCCCCTCCACTCTCAAGCACAATTCCTCTCTCTCCCCACGCCTCCCATGCCCTCTCCCTCTATCTGACCTCGCCTCCTACACACTCACCCTCTCTCTCCCCTCCACTGCAATGCACTCTCACTTTCTCTCACCTCCCCTCCCACACACTATCCCCCTCTCTTCCCGCCCCTCCCACGCAGTATCCCGCTCTCTCCCCTACCCTCCCACGCACTCTCCCTCTCTCTCCCCTCCCCTCCCATGCACTCCCTCTTGCTCCCCTGCCTCCCCTCCCACCCACTCTCCCTCTCTCTCCCCTCCCTGACCCTAACACCTTCTCCCTCTCTCTCCCCACCCCTCCACACCCCATGCACTCTCCTACTCCATCTCCTCTCCTACCCTCCCACCCACTGTCCCTCTCACTCCCCTCTGGTCCCCTCCCACACACTCTCCCTCTCTCTCCACTCCCCTCCCGCAAACTCACCCCGTCTCTCTCTCCTCCACTACAATGCACTCCCCCTCTCACTCCCCAACCCTCCCCTCCCATGCACTCTCCCTCTGTCTCCCCTCCCCTACCACGCACTCTCCATCTCGCTCCCTAACCCTCCCCTCCCATTCACTCTAACTCTCTCTCCCCTCCCCTCCCAGCACTTTCCCTCTCCCAGACCTCCCCTCCAATGCACACTCCGCCTCTCCGCACTCCCTTTGCAGTCTCCCCCTCTCTCACCTCCCCTCCCATGCACTAACCATCTCTTACCCGTCCCATCCCATGCACTCTCCCGCTCTCTCCCCTCCTCTCCCACACACTCACCCTCTCTCTCCCATCCCCCCCCCTTGCACTCTTCCTCTCTCTCCCCTCCGTTCCCACACACAATCACTCTCTCACCTCCCTTCCCAGGCAATCTCCATATCTCTCCCATCTTCTCCCATGCACATCCCCCTCTCTTCCCTCCCCTCCCATGCACTCTCCCTCTCTCTCCCCTCACCTCCCCTCCCACGCACTCTCCCTCTCTATACCATGCCCTCCCATGCACTCTTTCTCTCTATCCCATGCCCTCCCATGCCCTATCCCTCTCACCCCACTACCCTCCCCTCCCACACACTCTCCTTCTAAATACCCTCCACACCCCTCCCACCCACAATCCCTCTCCCTCCCTTCCACTACCCTCCCAGGCCCTCTCCCTCTCTCTCCCCTCCCTTTCCCACACACTCTCTCTCCCAATCTCCTCCCCTCCCATGCACTATCGGTCTCTCTCCCCTCACCGCCCCTCCCAGGCTCTTTCTCTCTCTATCCCCGCCCCTCCCATGCACTCTCCTTTTCTATCCACTCCTCTCCCACATACTCTCCCTCTCTCTCCCCTCCACTCCCCTCCCATGCAATTCTCCACTTTCCCCCTTCCACTCCCACACCAACTCCCTCTCTCACCCTTCCCCTACGCTCCCATGCACTGTCCCTCTCCCTCCGCTCCCATCCCAAGCAATTCTCCTGTTTCCCCCCTCCACTCTCAAGCACAATCCCTCTCTCTCCCCTCCCCTCCCATGCCCTCTCCTTCTTTCTGCCCTCGTCTCCTACACACTCACCCTCTCTCTCCCCTCCACTGCCATGCACTCTCACTTTCTCTCACCTCCCCTCCCACACACTATCCCCCGCTCTTCCAGCCCCTCCCATGCATTATCCCACTCTCTCCCTTACCCTCCCAGACACTCTTCCTCTGACTTCCCTCCCCTCCCACACACATGCCCCTCTCTTCCCTCCCCTCCCATGCACTCTCCCTCTCTATCTACATCCCCTCCCACACCCTCTCCCTCTCTCTGCCCTACCCTCCCACGCACTCTCCCTCACTCTCCCCTTCTCTCCCACGCACTCTTCCTCTCTCTCCCCTCTCCTCCCATGCTCTCTTTCACTCTCTCCCCTCCCACGCACTCTCCCTATCTTTCCCCTACTACCCAGGCACGCGAACTCTCAACCCCTCTGCTCCCATGCACTCTCCCTCTCTTTCTCCCCTCCTCTCCCACGCACACTTTCGCTCTCTCCCCTCCCCTCCCACATACTCTCCCTCTCTCTCCTCTCACCTACCCTGCCACGCTCTCTCGCTCTCTATCCTCTCACCTGCCCTCCCATGCACTCTCCCTCTCTCTCCCCTCACATCCCCTCCCACGCACTCTCACTCTCTCTCCCCTCCCACGTCCTCTCGATCTCTCTCTCCTTTTCTGTCACCTCCCCTCCCACCCTCTCTCCCTCTCTGTCCGCACCCTGCCCTTCCCACGTCTTCTCCTTCTCTCTGTCCTCCCGTCCCCTCCCCTCCCATGCACTCTCCTTCTCTAACTCCTTGCCTCTCCTCCCACTCACTATCCCTCTCTCTCCACTCACCTCCCCTCCCGCATGCTCTCCCTCTCCCTCCCCTGCCCTCCCCTCCCATGGACTCTCGCCCTCTCCCCTCCCCTACAATGCACTCTCCCTCTCATTCCCCACTCCTCGCCTCCCATGCGCTCTCCCTCTCTCTCCCCTCCCATGCACTCTAACTCTCTCTCCCATCCCCTCCCAGCACTTTCCCCCTCTCTTCCTTCCCCTCCCAAGCACTATCCCACTCTCTCCCCTACCCTCCCAGGCACTCACCCTCTCACACCCTTCCCCTCCCACACACATCCCTCTCTCTTCCCTCCCCTCGCATGCACTCTCCCTCTCTCTCCCCTCACCTCCCCTCCCATGCACTCTCCCTCTCTATACCATGCCCTCCCATGCACTCTTCCTCTCTATCCCATGCCCTCCCATGCCCTATCCCTCTCTCCCCCTACCCTCCCCTCCCACGCACTCTCCTTCTCAATACCCTCCACACCCCACCCACCCACTATCTCTCGCCCTCCATTCCACTACCCTCCCAATCCCTCTCCCTCTCTCTCCCCACCCCTCCCACACTCTCTCCCATGCCCCACCCCTCCCATGCACTATCCGTCTCTCTCCCCTCAACTGCCCTCCCACGCACTCTCCCTCTCTCTCCCCTGCCCTCCCATGCACTCTCCTTTTCTATCCCCTCCTCTCCAACCCACTCTCCCTCTCTCTCCCCTCCCTTCCCCTCCCATGCAATTCTCCAGTTTCCCCCCTCCACTCCCATGCACATCCCCTCTATCACCCTTACCCTACGCTCCCATGCAGTGTCCCTCTCCCTCCCCTCCCTTCCCATGCACTCTCCCTCGCTTTCCCCTTCCCTAACCTCCCACGCACTCTTCCTCTCTCCCCCCTCCACTCCCTTGTACTGTCTCTCTCCCTCCCTTCCCCTCCCATGCACTCTCCCTCCCTCACCCCTCCCCTTCCCTGCCACGCACTCTCCGTCTCTCTCCCCTGCCCTCCCATGCGCTCTCCTTTTCTATCCCCTCCTCTCCCACCCACTCTCCCTCTCTCTCCACTCCCCACCCCTCCAACACCCTCTCCCTCTCTCTCCCCTCCCCTCCCAACCCAAGCAATTCTCCTCTTTCCCCCCTCCACTCTCAAGCACAATTCCTCTCTCTCCCCACCCCTCCCATGCCCTCTCCCTCTATGTGCCCTCGCCTCCTACACACTCACCCTCTCTCTCCCCTCCACTGCAATGCACTCTCACTTTCTCTCACCTCCCCTCCCACACACTATCCCCCTCTCTTCCCGCCCCTCCCACGCAGTATCCCGCTCTCTCCCCTACCCTCCCAGGCACTCTCCTTCTCTTCTCTCCCCTCCCACGCACTCTCCCTCTCTATCTACATCCCCTCCCACGCCCTCTCGCTCTCTCTGCCCTACCCTCCCACGCACTCTCCCTCACTCTCCCCTTCTCTCCCACGCACTCTCCCTCTCTCTCCCCCTCTCCTCCCATGCTCTCTTTCTCTCTCTCTCCTCCCACATACACTCCCTATCTTTCCTCTACTACCCAGGCACACTACCTCTCAACCCCTCCGCTCCCACGCACTCTCCCTCTCTTTCTCCCCTCCCCTCCCGCGCACGCTTTCGCTCTCTTCCCTCCCCTCCCACACACTCTCCCTCTCTCTCCCCTCCCACGTCCTCTTGATCTCTCTCTCCTTCTCTATCACCTCCCCTCCCACACTCTCACCCTCTCTCTCCGCACCCTGCCCTTCCCACGCCCTCTCCTTCTCTCTCCCCTCCCGTCACCTCCCCTCCCACGCACCCTCCTTCTCTATCTCCTTGCCTCCCCTCCCACCCACTATCCCTCTCTCTCCCCTCTCCTCCCCTCCTGCACACTCTCCCCCTCCCTCCATGGGCTCTCAACCTCTCCCCTACAATGCACTGTCCCTCTCACTCCCCAATCCTCACCTCCTCTGCTCTCTCACTCTCTTTCCCCTCCCATGCAGACTAACCCTCCCTCCCATCCCTGCCCAGCACTCTCCCCCTCTCTTCCCTCCCCTCCAATGCACTATCCCACTCTCTCCCCTACCCTCCCAGGCACTCTCCCTCTCACTCCCCTCCCCTTCCACACACATCCCCCTCTCTTCCCTCCCCTCCCATGCACTCTCTCTCTCTCCCCTCACCTCCCCTCCCACGCACTCTCCCTCTCTATCCCATGCCCTCCCACGCCCTCTCCGTCTCTATCCCATGCCCTACCATGCCCTATCCCTCTCTCCCCCCACCCTCCCCTCCCACGCACTCTCCTTCTCAATACCCTCCACACCCATCCCAACCACTATCTCTCTCCCTCTCTCTCCACTCCCCTCTCACACACTCTCTCTCCCACGCCCCTCCCCTCCCATGAACTATCTGTCTCTCTCCCCTCGCCTCCCCTCCCACGCACTCTCCCTCTCTCTCCCTGCCCCTCCCATGCACTCTCCTTTTCTATCCCCTCCTCTCCCACCCACTCTCCCTCTCTCTACCCTCCCCACCCCTCCAACAGCCTCTCCCTCTCTCTCCCCTCCCCTCCCCTCCCATGCAATTTTCCACTTTCCCCCTCCACTCCCATGCACACTCCCTCTCTCAACTTACCCTACTCTCCCATGCACTGTCCCTCTCAATCCCCACCCTTCCCATGCACTCTCCCTCGCTCTCCCCTCCCCTCCCCTCCCACGGACTCTTCCTCTCTCCCCACTCCAGTCCCATGCACTGTCTCTCTCCCTCCCCTCCCCTCCCATGCACTCTCCCTCCCTCACCCCTCCCCTCCTCTCCCACGCACTCTCCCTCTCTCTCCCTGCCCCTCCCATGCACTCTCCTTTTCTATCCCCTCCTCTCCCACCCACTCTCCCTCTCCCTCCTTTCCCCGCCCCTCCAAAACCCTCTCCCTCTCTCTCCCTTTCCCTCCCCTCCCAAGCAATTCTCCTGTTTCCACCCTCCACTCTCAAGCACAATCACTCACTCTCCCCTCCCCTCCCATGCCCTCTCCCTCTATCTGCCCTCGCCTCCTACACACTCACCCTCTCTCTCCCCTCCACTGCCATGCACTCTCACTTTCTCTCACCACCCCTCCCACATACTATCCCCCTCTCTTCCCTCCCCTTCCACGCACTATCCCGCTCTCTCCCTTACCCTCCCAGGCACTCTCCCTCTCACTCCCCTCCCCTCCCACACATCTCCTTCTCTTCCCTCCCCTCCCACGCACTCTCCTCTCTACATCCCCTCCCACGCCCTCTCCCTCTCTCTGCCCTACCCTCCCACGCACTCTCCCTCACTCTCCCCTTCTCTCCCATGCACTCTTCCTCTCTCTCCCCTCTCCTCTCATGCTCTCTTTCTCTCTCTCCCCTCCCACGCACTCTCCCTATCTTTTCCCTACTACCCAGGCATGCTACCTCTCAACCCCTCTGCTCCCACGCACTCTCCCTCTCACTTGCCCTCCCATCCCGCGCACGCTTTCGCTCTCTCCCCTCCCCTCCCACACACTCTCCCTCTCTCTCCCCTCACCTCTGCAACACTCTCTCCTCTCTATCCTATCACCTGCCCTCCCACGCACTCTCCCTCTCTCTCCCCTCACCTCCCTCCCACGCAGTCTCCTCTCTCTCTCCCCTCCCATGTCCTCTCGATCTCTCTCTCCTTCTATATCACCTCCCCTCCCACCCTTTCCCCCACTCTCTCCATACCGGCCTTTCCAACGCCCTCTCCCTCTCTCTCCACTCCAGTCCCCTCCCCTCCCATGCACTCTCCTTCTCTATCTCCTCACCTCCCCTCCCACCCACTATCCCTCTCTCTCCCCTCCTCCCCGCCCGCACACTCATCCTCTCTCTCCCCCTCCCCTCCCATGGACTGTCTCCCTCTCCCCTCCCTACAATGCACTCTCCCTCGCACTCCCCCACTCCTCACCTCCCATGCACTCTCCCTCTCTCTCCCCCTCCCATGCACTCTAACTCTCTCTCCCATCCCCTCCCAGCACTCTCCCCTTTCTCAGCCCTCCCCTCCCATGCACTCTCCATCTCTCTCCCCTCCTTTTGCAGTCTTCCTCTCTCTCTCCTCCCCTCCCATGCACTCTCCCTCTCTCTCCCCTCAACTCCCAGCACTCTTCCTCTCTCAGCCCTATCCTCCCACGCTCGCTCCTTCTCTCTTCCCTCCCCTTACACGCACACTCCCTCACTCAGCCCAACACACGCATGCACTCTCTCTCTCCCCTCCCATGCACTCACCCTCGCTCTACCCTCCCCTCCCCTACCACGCAGTCTTCCTCTCTCCCCCTCACCTCCCCTCTCATGCACACTCCCTCTCTCACCCCTACCTACCCTCTCATGCACTTTCCCTCTCCCTCCCCTCCACTCCCATGCACTCTCCCTCCCTCTCCCTTCCCCTACCCTCCCACACACTATTCTTCTCTCACCCCTACCCTACTCTCCCAAGCACTCTCCCTCTCTCACACCTCCCCTCCCATGCACTCTCCTTCTCTCTCCCCTCCCTTCTCACGCACTCTACCTCTCTCTCTCTTCCCCTCCCACGCACTCTACCTCACTCTCCCTTCCCCTCCCACGCACTCTACCTCTCTCTCCCTTCCCTTCCCAGGCACTTTACCTCTCTCTCCCCTACCCTCCCAAGCACTATCTCTCTCTCTCCCCTTTCCTCCCTCACACTCTCCCTTCTCTCCCATCCCACCCAAGCACTCTCGTTCTCTCGCCTCTGCCCTTCCACGCAATCTCCCTCTCTCACCCTCCCCTCCATTGCACTTTCACTCTCCCACCCTTATCCTCCCCACGCACTTTACCTCTCTCTCACCTTCCCTCCATCACACTCTCCCCTCTCTCTGCACTCCCATCCCACACAATCTCCCTCTCTCTCCCCTCCTCTCCCACGCACTCTCCCTCTCTCTCCCCTCCTCTCCCACGCACTCTCTCTCTCTCTCCCCTCCCCTCCCACACACTCTCCCTCTCTATCTACATCCCCTCGCACGCCCTCTCCCTCTCTCTGCCCTACCCTCCACGCACTCTCCTCACTCTCCCTTCTCTCCCACGCACTCTCCCTCTCTCTCCCCTCTCCTCCCATGCTCTCTTTCTCTCTCTCCCCTCCCACGCACTCTCCCTATCTTTCCCCTACTACCCAGGCATGCTAACTCTCAACCCCTCCGCTCCCACGGACTCTCCCTCTCTTTCTCCCCTCCCACCCCGCGCACGCTTTAACTCTCTCACCTTCCCTCCATCACACTCTCCCTCTCTCTGCACTCCCATCCCACACAATCTCCCTCTCTCTCCCCTCCTCTCCCACGCACTCTCCCTCTCTCTCCCCTCCCCTCCCATGCACTCTCCCTCTCTCACCCCTCCCCTTCCCTGCCACGCACGTCTCCGTCTCTCTCCCTGCCCTCCCATGCACTCTCCTTTTCTATCCCCTCCTCTCCCACTCACTCTCTCTCTCTCTCCACTCCCCACCCCTCCAACACCCTCTCCCTCTCTCTCCCCTCCCCTCCCATCCCAAGCAATTCTCCTGTTTCCCCCCTCCACTCTCAAGCACAATCCCTCTCTCTCCCCTCCCCTCCCATGCCCTCTCCCTCTATCTGCCCTCGCCTCCTACACACTCACCCTCTCTCTCCCCTCCACTGCCATGCACTCTCACTTTCTCTCACCTCCCCCTCCCACACACTATCCCTGTCTCTTCCCTCCCCTCCCATGCACTATCCCGCTCTCTCCCTCACCCTCCCAGGCACTCTCCCTCTCACTCCCCTCCCCTCCCACACACATCTCCTTCTCTTCCCTCCCCTCCCATGCACTCTCCCTCTCTATCTACATCCCCTCCCACGCCCTCATGCTCTCTCTGCCCTACCCTCCCACGCACTCTCCCTCACTCTCCCCTCCTCCCACACACTCTCCCTATCTTTCCCCTACTACCCAGGCACGCTACCCTCTCAAACCCCTCCACTCCCATGCACTCTCCCTCTCTTTCTCCCCTCCCCTCCCGTGCACGCTTTTCGCTCTCTTCCCTCCCCTCCCCACACACTCTCCCTCTCTCTCCCCTCCCACATCCTCTTGATCTCTCTCTCCTTCTCTATCACCTCCCCTCCGAGACTCTCTCTCTCTCTCTCTGCACCCTGCCCTTCCCACGCCCTCTCCTTCTCTCTCCCCTCCCGTCCCCTCCCCTCCCATGCACCCTCCTTCTCTATCTCCTCGCCTCCCCTCCTACCCACTATCCCTCTCTCTCCCTCTCCTCCCCTCCCGCACACTCTCCCGCTCCGTCCCATGGAATCTCGCCCTCTCCTCTCCCCTACAATGCACTCTCCCTCTCACTCCCCACTCCTCACCTCCCATGCACTCTCACTCTCTCTCCCCTCCCCATGCACTCTAACTCTCTCATCCCATCCCCTCCCAGCACTCTCCCCCTCTCTTACCTCGCCTCCAATGCACTATCCCACTCTCTCCCTACCCTCCCAGGCACTCTCCCTCTCACTCCCCTCCCCTCCTACACACATCCCCCTCTCTTCCCTCCCCTCCCATGCAGTCTCCCTCTCTCTCCCCTCACCACCCCTCCCACGCACTCCCCCTCTCTATCCCATGCCCTCCCATGCCCTTTCCCTCTCTATCACATGCCCTCCCATGCCCTATCCCTCTCTCCCCTCTACCCTCCCGTCCCACGCACTCTCCTTCTCAATACCCTCCGCACCCCTCCCAAGCACTATCTCTCTCCCTCTCTCTCCCCTCCCCTCCCACACACTCTCTCTCCCACGCCCCTCCCCTCCCATGCACTATCCGTCTCTCTCCCCTCACCTCCCCTCCAACAGCCTCTCCCTCTCTCTCCACTCCCATGCACATTCCCTCTATCACCCTTACCCTACGCTCCCATGCACTCTAACTCTCTCTCCCATCCCCTCCCAGAACTCTCCCTCTCTCAGCCCTCCCCTCCCCTGCACTCTCCGACTCTCTCCCCTCCTTTTGCAGTCTTCCTCTCTCTCTCCTCCCCTCCCTTGCACTCACCCTCTCTCTACTCTCCCCACCCACACACTCTCCCTCTCTTTCCCCTCCCCTCCCACGCACTCTCCCTCTCACACCCCTCCCCTCCCATGCACTAACCCCCTCTGTACCCTCCCCTCCCACGTACTCTCCTACTCTCTCCTCTCCTGTCCCCTCTCATGCACTCTCCCTCTCTATCCCCTCCCCTGACCTCCCACACACCCTCCCTCTCTCTCCCCTTCCAGCCTCTCCCACGCCCTTGCCCTCTCTCTCTCACTCCCCTGCACTCCCTTCCCCTCCCATGCACTCTCCCTCTCTCTCCCCTCCCAGCCCCTCCAACGCCCTCTCCCTCTCTCTCTCTCTCTCCCCTCCCCTCCCCTCTCATGCACTCTCCATCTTACTCCCCTCCCCTCCCATGCACTCTCCCTCCCTCACCCCTACCCTACCCTCCCACACACTCTCCTTCTCTATCCCCTCCCCTCCTATCCACTCTCCTTCTCTCTCCCACCCCTCCGCACCCCATGCACTCTCCTTCTCTCTCCCCACCCCTCCGCACCCCATGCACTCTCCTTCTCCATCCCTTCTCCTCCCCTCCCACCCACTGTCCCTCTCTCTCCCCTCTGCTCCCCTCCCGCATACTCTCCCTCTCTCTCCACGCCCCTCCCACTCACTCTCCCCCTCTCTCTCCCCTCCCCTACAATGCAATCTCCCTCTCACTCCGCTACCCTCCCCTCCCATGCACTCTCCTTCTCTCTCCCCTCCCCTACCACGCACTCTCCATCTCGCTCCCCACCCCTCCTCTCCCATGCACTCTACTTCTATCTCCCCTCCACTCCCAGCACTCTCCCTCTGCCAGCCCTTCCCTCCCATGCACTCTCGCCTCCCATCCCATGCACTATCCCTCTCTCCCTCCTCCCCTCCCATGCACTTTCCGTCTCTCTCCCCTCCCATCCCATGCACTCTCCCGCTCTCTCCCCTCCCCTCCCACGCACTCACCCTCTCTCTCCACTTCCCCCCTTGCACTCTCCATCTCTCCCCTCCGTTCCCACACACAATCACTCTCTCTCACCTCCCATGCCAGGCCCTCTCCATATCTCTCCCATCTTCTCCCATGCACAATCCCTCTCTCTCCCCTCCCCTCCCATGCACTCTCACTCTCTCTTCCCTCCCCTCCCATGCACTATCCCGCTCTCTGCCCTACCCTCCCACGTACTCTCCCTCTCACTACCCTCCTCTCACACACATCCCCATCTCTTCCCTCCCATCCCATGCACTCTCCCTCTCTCTCCCCTCACCTCCCCTCCTACGCACTCTCCTTCCCTATACCCTCCACACCCCTCCCACTCACTATCCCTCTCCCTCCATTCCACTACCCTCCCAGGCCCTCTCCCTCTCTCTCCTCTCCCCTCCCATGCAGTCTCTATCCCACTCTCCTCCCCTCCCACGCACTATCCGTCTCTCTCCCCTCACCACCCCTCCCACGCCCTCTCCCTCTCTCTCCCCTCCTCTCCCCTCCCATGCAATTCTCCTCTTTCCCCCTCCACTCCCACACACACTCCCTCTCTCACCCTTACCCTAAGCTCCCACGCACTGCCCCTCTCCCTCCCATCCTGTTCCATGCACTGTCCCTCACTTTCTCCTCCCCTCCCCTCCCACGCACTTTTCCTCTCTCCCCCTCCACTCCCACGCACTGTCTATCTCCCTCCCCTCCACTCCCATGCACTCTCCTTTGCTTGCCCCTCCACTCCCCTCCCACGGCTCTTCCTCGCTCCCCCCATCCACTCCCAAGCACTGTCCCTCTCCCTCCACTCCAATCCCATACACACTCCCTCCCTCACCCCACCCCTTCCCTGCCACACACTATCCCTCTCTCACCCCCTCCCCTCCTCTCCCACCCACTCTCCCTCTCTCTCCCCTCCCCTCCCATGCAATTCTCCTCTTTCCCCCCTCCACTCCCACGCACACTCCCTCTGTCACCCTTACCCTACGCTCCCACACACTGACCCTCTCCCTCCCCCACCCCTCCCATGCAATCTCCCTCGGTCTCACCTCCCCTCCCACGCACTCATCCTCTCTCCACCCTCCACTCCCACGCACTGTCTCTCTCCATCCCCTCCCCTCCAATGCACTCTCCCTCCCTCACCCCTCCCCTTCCTTGCCACACTCTATCCCTCTCTCACCCCGCCCCTCCCCTCCCACGCACTCTCCCTCTCTCTGCCCTCCCACGCACTCTCCTTTTCTATCCCCTCCTCTCCCACCCACTCTCCCTCTCTCTGCCTTCCCCTCCGCTCCCACGCTTTCTACGTCTCACTCGCCTCCATTCCATGCACTCCCCCTCTCTCTGCCCTCCCACGCATGCTCACTCTCTCTTCAGTCCCCTCCCATGCACTCTGCCTCTCTCTCCCCTGCCCTCCCATGTACTCTCCTTCTGTCGCCCCTCCCCTCCCACACAATCTCCCTCTCTCTGCTCTACCCTCCCACATACTCTCCCTCTCTCACCCCTCGATCCCACACACTCACCCTCACTCTTCCCTTCTCTCCCACGTACTCTCCCTCTCTCTCCCCTCTCCTCCCATGCTCTCTTTCTCTCTCTCCCCTCCCACGCACTCTCCCTATCTTTCCCCTCCTACACATGCACTCTAACTCTCCACCCCCTCCGCTCCAATGCACTCTCACTCTCTTTCACCCGTCCGCTCCTGCACACTCTTTCGCTCTCTCCCCTCCCCTCCCAAACACTCTCCCTCTCTCTCCCCTCACCTCCCCTGCCACGCTCTCTCCCTCTCTCTCCCCTCACCTCCCCTCCCATGCACTCTTCCTCTCTCTCTCCCCTCTCACGCCCTCCTCGATCTCTCTCACCTTCCCTTCCATGCACTCTCCTTCTCTATCACCTACACTCCCACCCTCTCTCGCTCTCTCTCCGCACCCTTCCCTTCCCACGCCCGCTCCCTCTCTCTCCCCTCCCGTCCCCTCCCCTCCCACGCACTCTCCTTCTCTATCCCCTCCCACCCACTATCCCTCTCTCTCCCGTCTCCTCCCCTCCCGCACACTCTCCCTCTCTCTTCCCTCCACTCCCACAGATTCTCGCACTCTCACCTCCCTTACAATGCACTCTCTCTCACTCCCTACTCCTCCCCTCCCATGCACTCTAACTCTCTCTCTCATCCCCTCCCAGCACTATCCCTCTCTCAGCCCTACCCTCCCAAGCACTCTCCGACCTCTCTCCCCTCCTTTTGCAGTCTCCCTCTCTCAGCCCTCCCCTCCCACGCAAGCTCCCTCTCTCTCCCCTCCCTCACACGCACTCTCCCTCTCTGAGCCCAACACATGCACACAGTCTCCCTCTCTCTCCCCTCCCCTCCCCTCCCACGCAATCTTCCTCTCTCCTCCTCACCTCCCCTTTCATGCACACTCCCTCTCTCACCCCTACCCTACCCTCCCAAGCACTCTCCCTCTCTCACACCTCCTTTCCCACGCACTCTCGTTCTCTCTCCCCTGCCGTCCCACGCAATCTACCTATCTCTCCCCTCCCCTCCCATGCACTCTACCTCTCTCTCCCCTCCCCTCCCATGCACTCTACCTCTCTCTCCCCTCCCCTCCCACGCACTCTACCTCTCTCTCCCCTCCCGTCCCATGCACTCTACCTCACTCCCCCTTCCCCTCCCATGCACTCTCGCTCTCTCTCCCCTGCCCTTCCATGCAATCTCCCTCTCTCACCCTCCCCCTCCAATGCACTCTCCCTCTCCCACCCCTATCCTCCCACGCACTTTACCTCTCTATCACCTCCCCTCCATCACAATCTCCCTCTCTCTGCCTCCCTTCCCATGCTCTCTTTCTGTCACTCCCCTCCCATGCACTCTCCCTATCTTTCCCCTACAACCCAGGCACGCTACATCTCAGCCCCTCCGCTCCCACGCACTCTCCCTCTCTTTCTCCCCTCCCATCCCGCACACGCTTTCGCTCTCTCCCCTCCCCTCCAGACTCTCCCTCTCTCTCCCCTCACCTACCCTGCAACGCGCTCTCCTCTCTATCCTATCACCTGCCCTCCCACGCACTCTCCCTCTCTCTCCCCTCCCACATCCTCTCAATCTCTCTCTCCTTCTCTATCACCTCCCCTCCCACCCTCTCCGCCTCTCTCTCCATACCCAGCCCTTCCCACGCCCTCTCCCTCTCTCTCTTTCTCCCCTCCCATCCCCTTCCCTCCCACGCACTCTCCTTCTCTATCTCCTCACCTCCCCTCCCACCCACTATCCCTCCCTCTCCCCTCTCCTCCCCTCCCGCACACTCTCCCTCTCTCTCCCCCCCCTCCCATGGACTCTCGCCCTCTCCCCTCCCCTACAATGCACTCACCCTCTCACCTCCCCACTCCTCACCTCCCATGCACTCTCCCTCTCTCTCCCCACCCATGCACTCTAATTCTCTCTCCCATCCCCTCCCAGAACTCTCCCTCTCTCAGCCCTCCCCTCCCATGCACTCTCCAACTCTCTCCCCTCCTTTTGCAGTCTTCCTCTCTCTCTCCTCCCCTCCCTTGCACTCACACTCTCTCTCCTCTCCCCACCCACACACTCTCCCTCTCTTTCCCCTCCCCTCCCATGCACTTTCCCTCTCACACCCCTCCCCTTCCATGCACTCTACCTATCTCTCCCCTCCCCTCCCATGCACTCTACCTCTCTCTCCCCTCCCCTCCCATGCACTCTACCTCTCTCACACCTCCCCTCCCAAGCACTCTACCTCTCTCTCCCCTTCCCTCCCACGCACTCTCCCTCTCTCTCCCCTCCCCTCCACACACTCACCCTCTCTCTCCCCATCCCTCACATGCTTTCTCCCTCTCACTCACCTCCATTCCCATGCACTCTCCCTCTCTCTCCTTTCCCACGTACTCTCCCTCTCTCACCCCTGCCCTTCCATGCAATCTCCCTCTCTCACCCTCTCCTCCAATGCACTCTCCCTCTCCCACACTTATCTTCCCATGCACTTTACATCTCTCTCACCTCCCCTCCATCACACGCTCCCTCTCTCTCTGCCCTCCCTTCCCACGCACACTCCCTCTCTCTCCCCTCCTCTCACACGCACTCTCCCTCTCTCTCCCCTCCCATGCACTCCCGTTCTCTCTCCCCTCCTGTCCCATGCACTCTCCCTCTCATTCCCCTCCACTCCTACGCACTATCCCCCTCTCTCTCCTCCGCTCCAGTGCACTCTCACGCTCTCTCCTCTCCCCTCCCACACACTCTCACTCTCTTTCTCCTCCCCTCCCATGCACTCTCGCTCTCTCTGCCCTCCCCTCCCACGCACTCTTGCTTTCTCCCCCCCCACGCACTCTCCCTCTCACACCCCCCCTCCACGCACTATCCCCCTCTGTCCCCTCCCCTTCCACGTACTCTCCTTCTCTCTGCCCTCCTGTCCACTCCCATGCACTCTCCTTCTCTATCCCCTCCCTGCCCTCCACGTACTCTCTCTCTCTCCCCTCACCTCCCCTCCCACGCACTCTCCCTCTCTCTCCCCTCCCAGCCCCTCCCATGCCCTCTCCCTCTCTCTCTCTCCCCTTCCACTCTCCTCCCCTCCCACGCACTCTCCCTCTCTCTCTCCTCCCTGCCGCCTCCATTCCCCCTCCCTCTCTCTCTCTCTCTTGCCTCCACTCCCCTCCCCTCCCACACACTCTCCTTCTCTCTCCCCTCCCACGCACTCCCTCTCGCTCCCCACACGTCCCCCTCCCATGCATTCTACCTCTCTCTCCCCTCCCCTCACATGCACTCACCCTCTCTCTCCCCTCCCACTCACTCTCCCTCTCACTCCCCTCCCCACACACACAGTCTCCCTCTCTCTCTCCTCATCTCCATGTGCTCTCCCTCTCTCCTCCATCCCCTCACACACACTCTCACTCTCTCAGCCTCCCCCCCATGCACTCTCCCTCACTCTGCCCTCCTTTTCCCTCCCACGGACTCTTCCTCTCTCCCCCCGTCCCCTCCCCTCCCACGCAGTATCCCTCTCTCACCCCTATCCTACCCTCCCAAGCACTCTCCATCTTCCTCCCCTCCCCTCCACTCCCACTCAATCTCCCTCTTCTGCCTTCCCCTCCCCTCCCACTCACTCTCCCTCTCTCTCACCTCCCCTCCCACAGACTCTCATTCTCTCTCTCCTCCCCTCCCACGCAATCTAACCCTCTCTCCCTTCCCCTCCCCTCCCAGGCACTCTCTCTCTCTCTTTCCTCCCCTCCCATGCACCCCCACTCTCTCTCCCCTCCTCTCCCATGCACTCTCTTTTTCATTCCCCTCCGCTCCCACGCACTAACCCCCTCTCTCTTCTCCTCTCCAGCGCACTCTTACGCTCTCTCCCCTCCCTTCCCATGCACTCTCCCTCTCTCTCCCCTCCCCTCCTACACACTCCCTCTCACTCCCCACTCATCCCTTCCCATGCACTCTAACCTCTCTCTCCCTTCCCCTCCCACTCACTCTCCGTCTCAGTCCCCTCCCCACACACACAGTCTCCCTCTCTCTCTCCTCCCCGCCCATGCACTCTCCCTCTCTCAGCCATCCCCTCCCATGCACTGTCCCTCACTCTCCCCTCCCTTCCCCTCCCATGCACTCTTCCTCTCTCACCCCTCCCCTCCCCTCCCCACGCACACTCCCTCTCTCACCCTAACCTACCCTCCCACACACTGTCCCTCTCCCGCCCCTCCCCTCCCACGCACTCTCCCCCTCTCCCCTTCCCTTCCACACACTATCCCTCTCTCACCCCTCCCCTACCTCTCACGCAACTCTCCATCTTCCTCCCCTCCCCTCCCACCTACTCAGTCACCCTCTCTCTGCCTTCCCCTCCGCTCCCACTCACTCTCCCTCTCTCTCACCTCCTCTCTCACGCACCCTCATTCTCTCTCCCCTCACCCCACACAATCTCCCCCTCTCTCCCCTCCCCTCCCCTCCCACACACTCTGCCTCCCTCTCCCCTTCACTCCCATGCACTCTCCCTCTCTCTCCCCTCCAACGCATTCTCCCTCTCCCACCCTTTATCCTCCCACGCACTCTCCCTCGCTCACACCCTCCCATCCCATGCACTCTCCCTCTCTCTCCCCTCCAACGCACTCTCCCTCTCCCACCCATATCCTCCCATGCACTCTCCCTCTCCCACCCCTCCCCTCCCATGCACTCTCTCTCTGTCTCCCTTCCCCCCCACGCACTCTCCCCCTCTCTTCCCCTTCCATCCCATGCAACTCCTTCTATCTCCCCCCTCTCCCCTCCCACGCACTCTCCCTCTCTGTCCCCTCACCTACACTGCCATGCACTCTCCTCTCACTCCTCTTCCCACACACGCACTGTCCCCTCGCTCTCCCCCTCCCCTCCCACGCACTCTCCCTCTCGCTCCCCCAGCTGTCCCCTCCCGCGCACTGTCCCTCTCTTTCCCTCCCCTCCCCCTCCGACACTCCCTCGCTCTCTCTCCTCTCCCCTCCCACACACTCTACCTCTCTCTCCCCTCCCCTCCCAAACACTCTCCTGCTCTCTCCCCTCCCCTCCCCCTCACACTCACTCCTCCTCTCTCTCCAATCCTATCTCTTCCCACCCTGTCTCCCTCTCTCTCCACTCCCCTCCCCACCGATGCTCCCTCTCTCTCCCCTCCACTCCCATACACTCTCCCTCTCTCTCCCCTCCCCTCCCCTCTCATGCACTTTCCCTCTCTCTCCCCCTCCCCTCACGTGCACTCTCCCTCTCTCTCCACTCCCCACTTCTCCCATGCTCTCTCCCTCTCACCTCCCTTCCACGCACTCTCCCTCTCTCTCCGCTCCTCCCATGCACTCCCCGTCTCGCTCCCCTCCCCTCCCACGCGCTGTCCCTCTCGTACCAGTCCCCTCCCAATGCACTCTCCCCCTCTCTGTCCCCTCCCCTACAAACACTCTCCTCTCACTCCCCACCCCTCTCCTCCCATGCACTCTACCTCTCTCTCCAGTCCCCTCCCCGCACTCTCCCTCTCTCAGCTCTCCCCTCCCATGCACTCTCCGCCTCTCTCCCCTCCCTACGCATTCTCCCTCTCTCTAGACTCCCCTACCATACAATCTACTTTTCTACCCCCCTCCCCTCCAACATACTCTCGCTCTCTCTTTCCTCCCCTCGCACTCACTGTCCCTCTCACTCCTCTCCCCACACACGCACTCACCCTCTCACTCCCCTCCCATCCCACTCACTCTTCCTCTCTCTCCACTCCCCTTCACTCCGATGCTCTCTCACTCTTGCCTCCACTCCCACGCATTCTCCCCCCCTCTCACCTCCTCTCCACTCCCATGCATTCTCCCCCCTCTCATCTCCCCTCCACTCTCATGCACTCCCCATCTCACTCCCCTCCCCTCCCACGTGCTGTCCCTCTCGCGACGCTCCCATTCCCAAACACTCTCCCTCTCTCTCCCCTCCACACACAAACCCTCTCTCTCCCTGCCCCTCAAATGCACACTCCCTCTCTCCTCCCCACTCCCCTCCCCTCCCACGCAATGTCCCCTCTGTCTCCCCTCGCTCCCCTCCCACGCACTCTCCCTCTCGATCCTGGCCCTCCCATTGCACTCTCCCTCTCTCTCCCCTCCGCTCCACGCACTCTCCCTCTCTCGCTCCTCTCCCCTCCCACGCACTCTCTCTCTCTCTCTCTCCCCCTCCACTGCCATGCACTCACATCCTCTCTCACCGCCCCTCCAAAGCACTCTCCCTCTGTCTCTGCTCCCCTCCCATGCACTCTCCCTCTCTCTCCACTCCACTCCAACTCGCTCTCCCCTCTCTCACCCCTCCCCAGCCATGCACTCGCCTTCTCTCTCCCTACCACTCCAATTCATTCTTCCTCTCCTCTGCCCTCCCCGTCTATGCACTGTCCCTCCTCTCCCCTCCCCTCCCCCTCCCATGCACTATTCTTCTCTCACCACTACCCTACCCTCCCACGCACTCTCCCTCTCTCTCACCTCCCTCCCTCTCACTCTCCCTCTCACCTCCCCTCCCACGCAATCTCCCTCTCTCTCACCTCCCCTCCACGCACTGTCCCTCTCTCTCCCCTCCCTCTCACTCTCCCTCTTGCCTCCCCTCCCATGAACTCTCCCTCTCTCTCAACTGCCCTCCCCGCACACTCTCCCTTTCTCTCCCCTCCCCCTCCCAAGCCCTCTCCCTCTCTCTCCGCTCCCCTCCCCTCCGATGCTCTCTCCCGCTCTCTCACCTCCCCTCCACTCTCACGCAATCTCCCTCTCTCTACCCTCCCCTCCCCTCCGATGCTCTCTCCCTCTCTCTCCCCTCCCCTCCCACACATTCTCGCTCTCTCTCCTCCCCTCCCCTATCACACACTCTACCTCTCTCACCCTTCCCCTCCCCTCACACCCACTCTCCCTCTCTCTCCACTCCCCTCCCCTCCAATGCTCTCTCCCCTCCCGTCCCACACACTCTCCCCTCTCTCTCCCTCCCAGCCACTCCCATGCCCTCTCCCTCTCTCTCTCTCTCCCCTCCCACTACCCTCCCCTCCCATGCACTCTCCTCCCATCTCCCCTCCCATGCACTCTACCTCTCTCTCCCCTCCCCTCACACGCACTTGCCCTCTCTCTCCCCTCCCACTGACTCTCCCTCGCACTCCCCTCCCCTCACACACACTCTCCCTCTCTCAGCCCTCCCCTCCCATGCACTCTCCCTCACTCTCCCTTCCTTTTCCCTCCCACACACTCTTCCCTCTCTCCCCCCTAGCCTCCCATGCACTCTCCATCTTCCTCCCCTGCCCTCCACTCCCACTCAATCTCCCTCTCTCTGCCTTCCACTCCCTTCCCACTCACTTTCCCTCTCTCTCACACCCCTCCATCCCACGCACTCTCATTCTCTCTCCCTCCCTTCCCACGCAATCTACCCCTCTCTCCCCTCCA